>SJYX01004472.1:23850-46800 GCA_006410675.1 Oreotragus oreotragus
AGTTGGACTATGAAGAAAGCTGAGCACTGAAGAATTGATGCTTCTGAACTGTAGTTTTGGGAGCACTGAAGAATTGATGCTTTTGAACTGTGGTGTTGGAGAAGACTCTTGAGAGTCCCTTGGACTGCAAGGAGATCCAACCAGTCCATTCTGAAGGAGATCAACCCTGGGATTTCTTTGGAAGGAATGATGCTAAAGCTGAAACTCCAGTACTTTGGCCACCTCATGCGAAGAGTTGACTCATTGGAAAAGACTCTGATGCTGGGAGGGATTGGGGGCAGGAGGAGAAGGGGACGACAGAGGATGAGATAGCTGGATGGCATCACGGACTCGATGGATGTGAGTCTGAGTGAACTCCGGGAGATGGTGATGGATAGGGAGGCCTGGCGTGCTGCGATTTATGGGGTCGCAAAGAGTCGGACACGACTGAGCGACTGAACTGAACTATGAATTTTTATAGGTATTTTAATTGAAAGTTGAAAGACTTTGAAATATTATAACTGCCAGTTACAATATTATAACTGTAACTTGAAAATTCCATTACTTGTTTATAATGATAGAAATTAATGAACTGTTAAGGCTTGCCTAAAGCTTCTTACCAAATGGCACTTTAAGTCTTATGGAAAACTTTGCCTCAAAGATCCAAAGGGTCAAACTCTTTGACTCAATTTGCTTACATATATATATACCTGATGTGTTTATGTACAAGATATATACATATTTAAGTAATCATTGAATAAACTAATAATTTAGTTTATTATATACAAAATAAAATACTTTGCAAATATGTAAAATGCTTTGTACATTGTTGTTCTCTAAACAAAAATTTTAATTGTTTCCTCCTTAATGTCATTCGCTAAGTCAACACATCCTCAGAGCACTAATCCTCTCATTTCAAGGGACCAGTGTGCATGTGGGACAAGATGGGCAGCATGTCGCTTGTGATAACATGCTGAGGAGTGTGCATACCAAAGTAAACGTCAGAGTGCATGGCCCTGATTCCCATTTCATGGGGTTTCTTTTCTAAATAAAATTATCTTAGCGCAAGGAACAAATTTATGTGTATATTAATAGTGTGATCTATCTCAAAAAGTCTTCCTCAGCTATTCCTTCAATTTAGAGGCGTTCAGTATTGCTCAGTGTTATAAATTCTGAGTGACACTGGAGGAGAATTGGGGGAGAAAACAGGAATATTCAGTTATACTACATACCCTTTCATTACTCACTGTTTTAGTTTTGGAGCCAGGCTCAACATAATTAATTACTGTCCCAGTGGATTTGTAATGCTTCATAGCTCTTGATTCCTTTCATGCATCTTTTCATAAAATGTTATGGTCTTTTAAAAAGTAATTCTAAAAAAATAGAACTGAAAGCATGCTGAATCATAAAAATTTCAAGTAGCAATATGAAGTGAAAAAAATAAAATTGAAAACTGTTTTTAAAAGTTACAGTCTTTAAGAAGGATTTTATATAACCTACTTGATTATAACTTTTGCCTTTAACATTCTGTTTTCAATGTTTGAACTAGTTTTCCATATCTGAATTAATTGAGGACTTTACTAAATTGTACCACATAAAATGTTTTAATGTTATGAGAACAATTTTTTCTCATTCCAGTATAAAACTATTTTCACTTTTCCCCACTCTTGAGGTTTTCAGTGTTTTAAGAAATTATCATATTCAAAGTCACAGAGAAATATTTGCACTTTGACAGTATATTTGAGTCTAACATTGATTTAGATATTCAAAATTACACCCAGTGTTTTCATACATCTGGTGACTTTAATATACAATGGCAGATTTAAGTCAGAGATCTATTTACAGTGGCAGAAATGTGATGCTAAAACTATGGTGACAAATTGACCTTTGCCTTTTTGCTGGTGAAGATTCTGACATCTATAGCAGGGATGCCGTCTTAAAAATACAGAGACATGGAGAACAGACTTGTAGACACAGCAGGGGAAGGAGAGAGTATAACAAATTGAGAACGTATCACTGACATATATATACTATTATCTGTAAAATAGATTGCTAGTTGGAAGCTGCTATAGAGCACAGGGAACCCAGACTGGCACTCTGTGATGACCTAGAGATGTGGGATGGGAGAAGGGAGGGAGGCTCAAGAGGGAGAGAATATATATAATTATGGCTGATTTGCACTCTTTTGTGGCAGAAACCAATACAATATTGTAAAGCAATTATCTTCCAATTGAAAAATAAATTTTAAAAATGGGCCGGTTTTTCCATTTTGTTTTCTCTGTAAAGTCTAATCAGTGTTTGTCAGATCATTAGCAGTGATGTGTGTGTGTGTGTGTGTGTGTGTGCGCGCTCAGTTGCTCTGTCATGTCCTACTCTTTGCAATCCTATGGACTGTAACTCTCCAGGCTCCTCTGTCCCTGGGATTTTCCAGGCAAGAATATTGGAGTAGGTTGCCATTTCCTTTTCCAGAGGATCTTCACTACCCAGGGATCAAACCTGCATCTCTTGTGTCTCCTACACTGAGAGGCAGATTCTTTACCACTGAGCCACCTGGGAAGTCAAATAGCAGAGATATGTACCATCAATTTTATAGAACAGAATTTGGGCTGCTATGGTTAAAACTGCAAAACTGCAGTTTCTTTTTCTTTAGTCGTGTATACAATTTTTCTTCCTTAATTTTCAGCTTTTCTTTTTCAAGTTCATATCTTCCATAATTAAATTTATAAATAATTTGGGACCAAAAAGATAGTTAATGTAATAAATTATGTTAAACTACCTTATTTTCCTTTTTCTCAAACAACATTCTACATAACAAGCAAACAGAAAACAAAATTCGATTCCTAAGCTTTGTACTGGTTGTGATCTCACTGGGCAGCTGCAAATTTGGAGGAAAAACTTCTTATTATAAGAAAATAGAATACCAATGGGATAATTAATCTAAAAATATTTTCATATTCCATTCCACTGCCTGTTGAACATTTAGTCCTAGGGGCTCTCCTGGCAACTCAGATTTACTTTAATATATCATTTTTCATCTTACTTCACTCATTCTTCAATAAACTTCAAGCAACGTAAGGGAAAAAACTATACCCTATTTATCTTTTTATCCATGGTGTCTAACTCAATGCCTAGTATCTAGTAAGGGCTCAAAAAATATCACTGAATGAATACACTTTACTCTTCTCCTGGGGTTGGTAAATTAAGTTTAATATACTGTCACTCAGACTTCTAAATCTTTATAATCTTTGCCTCCTAAATCAATCAGTACCCAAATTGTATGACTCCAAATGAGCAATATCTTTCAAATATAACTTTTTATCCATTCACACAGATAGTTCACTAGTTCAAGATTCTATGGCTTCTCTTACACTAAAGAATTGGTTTTCTGTTTTCCCCATTTGCAAACTCTTTCTGAATTTCTTCTAAACACTTTGGCTAGATAAATTATTTGATAACCACAACATTTACATATCACTTCCTTACATGGATGCTTTTAAGCCTCTTTAGTTTCTGTAGAAAAAAGCTTAACCCACTTTGCATTCAGAGATTTCTGTAATGTGGTCTCAATCTCTCTCTCCCTCTTTTATTTTTTTTTTTCCTACAAAGGGATCCAGAAATTGTCTATTATTCTTTCCATCTCTCTGCAACTGTATATGACACATGTGGTTTAGGGAACAGCAGAATGACCTTCCCCAAGCTAATGGCTGACTTTGATTTATGTTAACATAATTTTGGTTAGTCTCAACCTACCTGGTAACAGATCCTGGCACATCCATTCTCATATTCTGAGATAAGTATGTGTCATTCATTTAAAAAAGATAACCTAAATTTCACTGTGATTGAGAATTTGCTGGTGTAATATAACCATCTTTGTATTAGTTTTCTTCAGACTGGGGAAAATGTAGCTCCACTGTCAGCTGAAGTTGCTTTTTCCAAGTTGTTCACATCTTGGAGGTTTACATGACTTATATTTCTTGAACTGTTCTTCACCTTACTGGAAACTCAATAACTTGATCAAATCCTCTCTTTCACCTTCTTCAGATCTTCAAAGATGTCTAAGACCTCTGCTGTAGCAGTACAGTGCTTCATGGAATCCTACACTGATTGTGTCTATGAATTCACTGCACAAGGTGTTCTTATTGTATTGGTTTTGCCATACATTGACATGAATCTGCCACGGGTGTACATGAATTCCCAATCCTGAAACCCCCTCCCACCTCTCTCCCCATATCGTCTCTCTGGGTCATCCCAGTGCACCAGCCCCAAGCGTCCTGTATCCTGTATCAAACCTAGACTGGTGATTCATTTCTTACATGATAGTATACATGTTTCAATGTCACTCTCCCAAATCATCCCATCCTCTCTCTCTCCCACAGAGTCCAAAAGTCTCTTCTATACATCTGTGTCTCTTTTGCTGTCTTGCATACAGGGTTATCATTACCGTCTTTCTAAATTCCATATATATGTGTTAGTATACTGTATTGGTGTTTTTCTTTCTGGCTTACTTCACTCTGTATAATTGGCTCCAGTTTCATCCACCTCATTAGAACGGATTCAAATGCATTCTTTTTAATGGCTGAGTAATACTCCATTGTGTATATGTACCACAGCTTTCTTATCCATTTGTCTGCTGGTGGACATCTAGGTTGCTTCCATGTCGGGGCTATTATAAACAGTGCTGTGATGAACATTGGAGTACACGTGTATCTTTCAATTCTGGTTTCCTCAGTGTGTATGCCCAGCAGTGGGATTGATAAGTCATAATGGAACAAAATAGAAAGCCCAGAGATAAACCCCCATACCTATAGACACCTTATCTCAACAAAGGAGCCAAGAATATACAATGGAGAAAAGACAATCTCTTTAACAAGTGGTGCTGGGAAAACTGGTCAACCACTTGTAAAAGAATGAAACTAGAACACTTTCTAACACCATACAGAAAAATAAGCTCAAAATGGATTAAAGATCTAAACGTAAAACCAGAAACTATAAAACTCCTAGAGGAGAACATAGGCAAAACACTCTCCGACATAAATCACAGCAGGATCCTCTATGATCCGCCTCCCAGAATACTGGAAATAAAAGCAAATATAAACAAACGGGATCTAATTAAAATCAAAAGCTTCTGCACAACAAAGGAAACTATAAGCAAGGTGAAAAGACAGCCTTCTGAATGGGAGAAAATAATAGCAAATGAAGCAACTGACAAACAACTAATCTCAAAAATATACAAACAACTTATGCAGCTCAATTCCAGAAAAATAAACAACCCAATCAAAAAATGGGCCAAAGAACTAAACAGTCATTTCTCCAAAGAAGACATACAGATGGCTAACAAACACATGAAAAGATGCTCAACATCATTCATTATCAGAGAAATGCAAATCAAGACCACAATGAGATACCATTTCACACCAGTCAGAATGGCTGCAATCCAAAAGTCTATAAGCAATAAATGCTGGAGAGGGTGTGGAGAAAAGGGAACCCTCTTACACTGTTGGTGGGAATGCAAACTAGTACAGCCACTATGGAGAACAGTGTGGAGATTCCTTACAAGGTGTTCTTTACCTTTTGATTTTTCAAATATGTTATGTTGTGCTTGAGGAAGATTGTTAATATTTATGGAAACAACTCTATGACAGCTGTTTCTTTTTTTTTTCATAAAAAACAAAACAACATAGATGTTGATGTCCTTGGCTAACCCTATGACTTTTATTATTCATCTCTTAAAATATTCTTTATCAGTTCCATCTTTTTCTTAATTTAAATGCTTTTAAAGGTCTCATACACTTACCTACATTTTTCAGAAACCTTTTCACTTTATTGGAAGACATTTTCACTCAACAGTATGGGGAAGATGATATGATGATGAATCCTGAGTTAATCAATATGATTGTGAAGATTGATCCTAACTAAGAAATAGTTTAGTCATAACTGCTTCATTGTATTTGCAAATTTATGATAGCAAGCTTTCCTATTCAGCTGTCAAGTCGTGAATAAAAATTTTTAAGCTATTATAGTAAATATTTGGGTAGTGATGGTTCAGACTGTGAGTTATTTTAAGCTGCATGTTTCATCACCAATTATTCACCATATTCTTAACTCTTTCCTCTCTGTGGAGTCTCTGTTTCAGCAGTTTCCTTTCCATCGTGTTTCATATGTCCAAAAACCACTTGATTTTATGGTCATGTGCTATTGCTGTATTAAATTTCTTTGTTTCCTCCAACTGGAAGAGAACAATTTTCTTTGAATTTTCCTGACTTATTAATTCATTCATTCAACAGTTATTATTGTATGTTATATAATAAACATGATCATTTTCAGGCTACTAATATAAAGTCACTGAATGTGGAATATGATGACATAGGATGCAATTCAGCTCCAAGAATACTGTAGAATTTACCAAGTACTACAAATTAAGACTATTTCCCAAAAAGCCAGTTTATTGAAATAAGATTATTGTTGTTGCAGTTTAGTCACTAAATTGTGTCTGACTCTTTTGCCTCCCCAAGGACTGTTGCCCACCAGGCTCCTCTGTCCATGGGATTTCTCAGGGAAGAATACTGGAGTGGGTTGCCATTCTGTCTCCCAGGGACCTTCCCAGCCAGGAACTGAACCCATGTCTCCTGCTTGACAGGCAGATTCTTTACCACTGATCCCACTGGTGTAAGGTACATACAGATATACATATGGGTCAGGAAGATCCCCTGGAGAAGAAAATGGCAATTCCACTTTAATATTCTTGCCTGGAAAAATTCCATGGACAGAGGAACCTGGTGGGCTACAGTCCATGGGGCCACAAAGAGTCGGATACGACTGAACACACACAGTAAATGTATATGTACACACATATACATGTATGTATGTACATATGTGAGATCTGTAAGTAAGACGAGTGTGAGATAGTACCCTGTCTGCCTATCTGCTGTGATCGAAAAACAGCAAGAATGACATTATAGCTGAAACAGCGAGAGAGCCAGCAGAGTTGATGATAAGGTAAAAATGTAAAAATATGCTTCATCTAAGGCCTTGTACAACATAGAAAAACTTTTTCTTTTTTACAGAGTGACTAGGGGAAACCACTGCATGATTTTGAGCAGAGGAGTGACCTGCTTTTGCTGCTATGTGAGAAATAGATTCACACAGAGCAAAGCAGAAGCAAGGGGACCAATAAGTAGGGCATGGATTCAGGCAAGATATCACATTGGCTTGGAACAAGCTGGCAGGAGTGCAGGTATAAGAATTGGCTTGTTTTTACAATACTTTTTAAAGATGGAATTGCAGAATTTGTCAATGGATTATTTGTAGGGTGGAGAAAAAAGGAAGGATTTTAAAGGTAGATTCAAGGGTTTGGGGATGAGCAACTGGAAGTATGAAATGGGAAAGATTTTAAGTACACATTATGGGGAATGTGGAAATATCAGGAGGGTTAGGTGCTCATTTCACACATGTGAAGTTATGCAAAAGCCTGACTGGATTGAGTTCAAGAGAGAATTAGGAAAATAATTGCTTAGAGAAAGTATAGCTAACTCTAGTATGAAAGCCTGTGTTGTCTCGGAATTGCATACTTTACTTATGAACAGCAGTGAAGCTCTCCTTCATTTCAAAGTCATAATGTGAAGTGAGGTCAGCGAGCTTCTGTGTTTTTCATCAGTTCTGTCCAGTTGTGTGGATGCAGGCAGAGAGCAAGGGCATGTAATAACCCCTGGAGAAAATTTTCTGTGTAAATATTGCACAATTTGAAGTTTTTTTAAGATCAATAACCATGTCCAGAAGGGCTTTTCAAGAGGAAGTATGGCTCATTTAGGGATAGCTATGATACGTAGAGTCTTCCTAAAAGAGAGATCAGTATGCATATTTTGCTCATGAGGAAAAATAATTGTGTTGATCATAGAAACTTTTTGCAAGTAACAGCTATTGTATCCCTGAGGTGTTTAAGCAGTCTCTTTCTCCTTTTGGATTTGTACATAAATTGTTTTCTTTTCGTCTGGTTTTATCTCAGTTCATTACTTTTAGTTTACATTTCATAAAACCAAAGAATGGTTCAATATAGTGTTATAAATTTCAGTGGGGCTATGATTCAGTGACCATATTTTGTTCTTGTAGCTCCAAGTTATATCCCATTGATGGGCTTAACCTAAATAAAATAATGTTTGCAAAAGCAAGAAGATTGTGACTTCAAATCATCTCATTCACTACCATTCAATGCAAAAAATTCCTGTTTATTTAAAGAAATAATATGTATTAAAATACAAGTTATGTAGTCATTTTAATCACAAATGGTTTAGAATACACCAGTTTTAACTTATTAAGATCTTTTATTATTTTAAATACAAAGTACATGTGTGCATGCTAAGTCACTTCAGTCATTTCCAACTCTTTGCAACCCCACAGATTGTAGCCCACCAGGCTTCTCTGTCCATGGGATTGTCCAGGCAAGAGTATTCGAGTGGGTTGCCATGCCCTCCTCCAGGGGATCTTCCCAACCTAGGGACTGAACCCACCTCTCTTACATCTCCTGCATTGGCAGCTGGGTTCTTTACCACTAGTGCCACCTGGGAAGCCCGAAATACATAGTGCCACTTCAAATTAGCACAATTAACAAGGGTATTTGAACTAGGCAATAGTTTCTGACAACTATCCAGAAGCAATTATTTAAGACAAACCAATTATCCAATGATCTTTCTTTATCTAGTATGGATGGATCAAAGAGAGCACGCTGTCAGAAATCAGTTTACAACTATTTTGTTTTTCAATTAGAACAGTTTCCAATTTAACAAGTGATGTGTCTTCCCTTTCATAGTGGTTATGTACTACATTACTCAGAAGGACATTTAATTACTCCTGCTGCTGCTGCTAAGTTGCTTCAGCTGTGTCCGACTTTGTGTGACCCCATAGACGGCAGCCCACCAGGCTCCCTATCCCTGGGATTCTCCATATCTGGTGAGCTTGCAATAAATCCTCCCAACATAAGCATGCTGATGTGACAGATTTTTAGAAAAAGATCTGCCCTCACTCAACACATGCATTCCAACTCTGAACCTCATCCACACTCCCCTTGCTGCCTGGTTTACTCCCTTGAATTGCTTTTGTGTTTCTCTCCTAACAAATTTTAATTTATTTTGAGAGCACTCTAATTTTAACATGGGAAACCATCAATATTTGATCATAGTAGGTTCTAAATAAATATTGTTTAAATACATAGATAAATAAAAGCAGACTATTTTCAACTTCTGAAATTGTTTTAATTACCCAAGGCCTCAGGAGTAATTCAGAGAAGGCCACGGCACCCCACTTCAGTACTCTTGCCTGGAAAATCCCATGGACGAAGGAGCCTGGTAGGCTGCAGTCCATGGGGTCGCTAAGAGTCAGACTTGACTGAGCAACTTCACTTTCACTTTTCACTTTCATGCACTGGAGAAGGAAATGGCAACCCACTCCAGTGATCTTGCCTGGAGAATTCCATGGACAGAAGAGCTTAGTGGGCTATAGTCCATGGGATGGCAAAGAGTCAGACATGACTGAATGACTAAAACTTTTCCTGACCTCTTTTGAGCAGAAGGAATTCTGCCAGTAGACTACCTTTGGATTCAAACTGCAGCTCTTCTGCGTATCTCCAGCCTGCCAACATACTCAACAAATTTTAGAAATACCAAGCATCCAAACCAGTTCCTGAATTTCTCTTTCTCTCTCTCTCCACACACACACACACACACACGCACCACACAGGTCCTGTTTCTCTGGAGAACCCTGAGTAATATAATCATGTAGTATGCCTTGTTCATTTTTGTCTGCCTACTGTATTTCACAGTACTTGGAACAAAATAGTTATTTTACACTGATTCACTAAAAGAAGAATATTCTAACACGTTTCAGACACTATTCAATGATTAATTAAAAAAAAATAAGACTCAAATATCACTTCAAGAAGCCTATTGTCTATTGTGAAAGATAAAAGTTGTACATAAATGTTAATAATACAAGGTAGAAACAAGTGTCACAAGGAGAGATTAATAACTGACCATTTACAGTGTTGAAGAGAGTATCAGTATGTTAGGAGAAAGACTCCCTCTCTAAGATCTTAGAGCACTTTTACAGCACAAGTCAGAGAGGGCTGTTGTGTTTAGGGCAGAATCACTCCTTTGAACACCCCCATTTCTGGATGTCTGGAGAATAACAACACAGCAAGAGTAAAACACCTCAACCCTTCTCTCATCTCAACACTCACAGGCTTGCCAAAACTATCTTCCTTGAGACCACCGAAATTTTCTCCTAACGTCCTGTGTTCCTTTTCCTTTTATATCCCACAAAAAGCTAGGACTCTTACTATCTCTCATTCCTTAGACTCTAATCTCCATTCAGCTCTGTATTCTGCTTTTTCTGACCCCATATACTATTTCTCTCATTTCCTGAAAATCTTCCATTGATCCTTCTGAAACCTGTGTAAGTCAGCATCAAAATCCTCTATTTTAAACGTTTTTGGTTTTTTTTTTTTTTTTCTGAATTTCCGTTCCTTTTCTTGATGTAAGGAAAGTTCTGGACTTTCCAGTGTTTCTTTTCCCTGAGCAATTTGTTTAATTAAAAGGATTTGATGAGTACCACACCCTTTTTTGCACTGTGACAGTTTCCTTCCTGCCAGACAGCTAAACTTTAAGCTAAGTTTTCATACTATAACTTTTAAAATCAAGTCCTCTCTGTAAACTAACAATTTCTATATTACTTAGACAGGTTAGAATGTGTTGTAACATACTACCCACAAATGTCACTGGCTTCATATAGCAAAAATTCATTTCTTTCATTTTTCTATTAGCTGAAGCCTCTATTGTATGTCATCTTAACTCAGGAATGCAGAATAATGGAGAATCCATCATCTATAATGTTACTGCTGCTGCTGCTAAGTCGCCTTACTAGTTGCTTATAAAATGAAAAAGGAACATGGTGGAAAATTAGCAGGTACTACACTCCATGTTGTAGAGACTCACAACAAATCCACACATATTTCACTGGCCAGAGAAAGTCACAAGGCCACATCTAATTTTATGGGGACCAGGAAATTAAATTCTACCATAGGTCAGAAGGAGTGGAACCAGAAATACCCTGAAAAACACCAATACCTACTACAGCCCTTACACCAGAGTATATATTACCATGGTAAAAAAAAGACAAAGATTAACAATACTCCATGTTTAATCTCAGCTTCTACCTTTGGAAAGTATTTTGATGATCAATTTTATCCCCCAAATTATTTATAAAACCAAAACACAAATAAAAGGGAAAATAGTCATTTGACCCTCCTCATCTATGAAGAATTCAAGTTTGCCACTCAAGGAAGTGTTTATGTTTAAATGTAAGTGTTTTATGTTTAAAACTTATGTTTATGTTATGTGACCATTGAAAGTGTTAATAGTGTTATAAATTTCAGTGGGGCTATGATTCAGTGACCATATTTTGTTCTTGTAGCTCCAAGTTATATCCCATTGATGGGCTTAACCTAAATAAAATAATGTTTGCAAAAGCAAGAAGATTGTGACTTCAAATCATCTCATTCACTACCATTCAATGCAAAAAATTCCTGTTTATTTAAAGAAATAATATGTATTAAAATACAAGTTATGTAGTCATTTTAATCACAAATGGTTTAGAATACACCAGTTTTAACTTATTAAGATCTTTTATTATTTTAAATACAAAGTACATGTGTGCATGCTAAGTCACTTCAGTCATTTCCAACTCTTTGCAACCCCACAGATTGTAGCCCACCAGGCTTCTCTGTCCATGGGATTGTCCAGGCAAGAGTATTCGAGTGGGTTGCCATGCCCTCCTCCAGGGGATCTTCCCAACCTAGGGACTGAACCCACCTCTCTTACATCTCCTGCATTGGCAGCTGGGTTCTTTACCACTAGTGCCACCTGGGAAGCCCGAAATACATAGTGCCACTTCAAATTAGCACAATTAACAAGGGTATTTGAACTAGGCAATAGTTTCTGACAACTATCCAGAAGCAATTATTTAAGACAAACCAATTATCCAATGATCTTTCTTTATCTAGTATGGATGGATCAAAGAGAGCACGCTGTCAGAAATCAGTTTACAACTATTTTGTTTTTCAATTAGAACAGTTTCCAATTTAACAAGTGATGTGTCTTCCCTTTCATAGTGGTTATGTACTACATTACTCAGAAGGACATTTAATTACTCCTGCTGCTGCTGCTAAGTTGCTTCAGCTGTGTCCGACTTTATGTGACCCCATAGACGGCAGCCCACCAGGCTCCCTATCCCTGGGATTCTCCATATCTGGTGAGCTTGCAATAAATCCTCCCAACATAAGCATGCTGATGTGACAGATTTTTAGAAAAAGATCTGCCCTCACTCAACACATGCATTCCAACTCTGAACCTCATCCACACTCCCCTTGCTGCCTGGTTTACTCCCTTGAATTGCTTTTGTGTTTCTCTCCTAACAAATTTTAATTTATTTTGAGAGCACTCTAATTTTAACATGGGAAACCATCAATATTTGATCATAGTAGGTTCTAAATAAATATTGTTTAAATACATAGATAAATAAAAGCAGACTATTTTCAACTTCTGAAATTGTTTTAATTACCCAAGGCCTCAGGAGTAATTCAGAGAAGGCCACGGCACCCCACTTCAGTACTCTTGCCTGGAAAATCCCATGGACGAAGGAGCCTGGTAGGCTGCAGTCCATGGGGTCGCTAAGAGTCAGACTTGACTGAGCAACTTCACTTTCACTTTTCACTTTCATGCACTGGAGAAGGAAATGGCAACCCACTCCAGTGATCTTGCCTGGAGAATTCCATGGACAGAAGAGCTTAGTGGGCTATAGTCCATGGGATGGCAAAGAGTCAGACATGACTGAATGACTAAAACTTTTCCTGACCTCTTTTGAGCAGAAGGAATTCTGCCAGTAGACTACCTTTGGATTCAAACTGCAACTCTTCTACGTATCTCCAGCCTGCCAACATACTCAACAAATTTTAGAAATACCAAGCATCCAAACCAGTTCCTGAATTTCTCTTTCTCTCTCTCTCCACACACACACACACACACACGCACCACACAGGTCCTGTTTCTCTGGAGAACCCTGAGTAATATAATCATGTAGTATGCCTTGTTCATTTTTGTCTGCCTACTGTATTTCACAGTACTTGGAACAAAATAGTTATTTTACACTGATTCACTAAAAGAAGAATATTCTAACACTTTTCAGACACTATTCAATGATTAATTTAAAAAAAAATAAGACTCAAATATCACTTCAAGAAGCCTATTGTCTATTGTGAAAGATAAAAGTTGTACATAAATGTTAATAATACAAGGTAGAAACAAGTGTCACAAGGAGAGATTAATAACTGACCATTTACAGTGTTGAAGAGAGTATCAGTATGTTAGGAGAAAGACTCCCTCTCTAAGATCTTAGAGCACTTGTACAGCACAAGTCAGAGAGGGCTGTTGTGTTTAGGGCAGAATCACTCCTTTGAACACCCCCATTTCTGGATGTCTGGAGAATAACAACACAGCAAGAGTAAAACACCTCAACCCTTCTCTCATCTCAACACTCACAGGCTTGCCAAAACTATCTTCCTTGAGACCACCGAAATTTTCTCCTAACGTCCTGTGTTCCTTTTCCTTTTATATCCCACAAAAAGCTAGGACTCTTACTATCTCTCATTCCTTAGACTCTAATCTCCATTCAGCTCTGTATTCTGCTTTTTCTGACCCCATATACTATTTCTCTCATTTCCTGAAAATCTTCCATTGATCCTTCTGAAACCTGTGTAAGTCAGCATCAAAATCCTCTATTTTAAACGTTTTTGGGTTTTTTTTTTTTTCTGAATTTCCGTTCCTTTTCTTGATGTAAGGAAAGTTCTGGACTTTCCAGTGTTTCTTTTCCCTGAGCAATTTGTTTAATTAAAAGGATTTGATGAGTACCACACCCTTTTTTGCACTGTGACAGTTTCCTTCCTGCCAGACAGCTAAACTTTAAGCTAAGTTTTCATACTATAACTTTTAAAATCAAGTCCTCTCTGTAAACTAACAATTTCTATATTACTTAGACAGGTTAGAATGTGTTGTAACATACTACCCACAAATGTCACTGGCTTCATATAGCAAAAATTCATTTCTTTCATTTTTGTATTAGCTGAAGCCTCTATTGTATGTCATCTTAACTCAGGAATGCAGAATAATGGAGAATCCATCATCTATAATGTTACTGCTGCTGCTGCTAAGTCGCCTTACTAGTTGCTTATAAAATGAAAAAGGAACATGGTGGAAAATTAGCAGGTACTACACTCCATGTTGTAGAGACTCACAACAAATCCACACATATTTCACTGGCCAGAGAAAGTCACAAGGCCACATCTAATTTTATGGGGACCAGGAAATTAAATTCTACCATAGGTCAGAAGGAGTGGAACCAGAAATACCCTGAAAAACACCAATACCTACTACAGCCCTTACACCAGAGTATATATTACCATGGTAAAAAAAAGACAAAGATTAACAATACTCCATGTTTAATCTCAGCTTCTACCTTTGGAAAGTATTTTGATGATCAATTTTATCCCCCAAATTATTTATAAAACCAAAACACAAATAAAAGGGAAAATAGTCATTTGACCCTCCTCATCTATGAAGAATTCAAGTTTGCCACTCAAGGAAGTGTTTATGTTTAAATGTAAGTGTTTTATGTTTAAAACTTATGTTTATGTTATGTGACCATTGAAAGTGTTAATTGCTCAGTCCTGTCTGACTCTTTGCAACCCCATGAACTGTAGCCCACCAGGCTCCTCTGTCCAAGGAATTATCCAGGCAAGATTACTGGTGTGGGTTGTCATGCCATTCTCCAGGGGATCAGGCATCAAACCCAGGTCTCCTGTGTTGCAGGCAGATTCTTTACCATTTGAGCTACCCTGGAAGCCTATGTGACCAACTGAGCTATGAGGGAAGCTCATGTGACCATTAGCAAAGGCACGCTCTTTATAAGAATAACTTAAACACAAGGGTCACTCATGGAAAAATGGATTTTTCCAGTTTTACATTTTAAAATAATTTTCATATTCTCATCTTTTCTATCTTCTTAAGAGGTATTATTATTTTGATACTTATATCTGGCATATAGTATGTATTAAATAGGCAGTTTACCAGGCTCACAGACATAGAAGAAAAACTTACCGGCTAACAGGGACAGAGAGGGAGAGGGAGGGATATATTGGGAGTTTGAGACTGAAATGAATACACTATTGTATTTAAAATAGAGAACCAATAAGAACCTACTGTAAAGTACAGGGAATTCTGCCTAATGGAAAAAGAATTTGAAAAAGAAAGAAATAATATTTTTAAAATTTATCCTAGAAAAAAGGCAGTTTCTTATGTTTAGATTTCCATATTTACTGTAGGCTATAAGTCTTAAAGTATTTATATGCTAAATTTGTTTCTACATAAATAAAATATAGAGGATTATTTTGGACTATATATCAAACCATCTGCTATCACTTTCTTTTCTTATTAATATATTTTTAAAGTCAATGAATAAAAATAATTATTTTCTAATAATATATGAATGTTAGGAAAAGAATACCACCATGTTGTTGAAAAAAAACCTTTCAAAAGTGACTTTATCAAAAATATAAATAGATATTAAATCAGGGGCTACATTTTTATCAGAATATAAATAAATATAATAACTTTAAAATCATGAATACAAATGTTTTCTTAGTTTTTAGTCAATTTGTTTTATTCCCCAAAATAAACTGGAGAAAATATGTACTTAAGTTTATTGTTAAAGACTATCTACATAATCATTATTCATGTAATGTTGCAGAACAGAAATTCACTAAGAGATCACTAAGGCTTTTCCATTTCAAGAACAGAATATTATTCAACATTATAAATAAGTTTTATCAAGTATCTACTGATTGTCACCTGTTTTGGATCTTATTGCCAAAAATTTTGGATAGAAATGGGCTTTGTTCAATTATACTTTGTTCATTCACTCTTTGAAAGTATTGATTTGCTCTACAAATGCATCCCTGTCAGAATCCCATAGTTATTTTAGAAGGAGTCAACAGATTAGAGAAATGTAAATTAGCAAATCATGTAGTATATTGGAAGTCAATATGCACTATGCATGTGTGCGAAGTAGCTTTAGTCATATCCAACTCTTTGCAATCCTATGGACTATAGTCTGCCAGGCTCCTTTGTCCGTGAGATTCTCCAGGCAAGAATACTGGAGTGAGTAGCCGTGTCCTCCTCCAGGGGGGTCTTCCTGATCTAGGGAAGGAACCCAACCTGTTACATTTCCTGCATTGGCATGCAGATTCTTTACCACTGGTACCACCTGGGAAGCCCAATATGCGATATAGTGACAAATAAATTAAGGAGAGGGAGTCAGGTGAACAGATAGATGAAAGAGCTGGGGCTATGTTGAATGGAGTGTCTGCAATCTCAATATGTCCCTGACACCATTCTCCAATTGTTATGTTCTTTCCACTCTCAAGAATCTTTGTATCTACTTTTAAGTAGTTATGAAAGTTTCATTTTTTTAATTGTCCTGACTCACCACAAAGTCGTTCCAAAATAAAGGCAAACTTTATCATAAAAGAAAAGGAAGTGAATAGCATTGATTTTAGAGTGGTCAACAAAAACATCTTATAGCAAATTTACATAGCATACTGCTGGTAAGGTTTTAGTTGCTGAATGGCTATACTAAGCTTTGCAAACTTTTATTTGGCAAAATGATAATAATGTCAGATAGTTTTAGATGAAGAACATAGGAAAGTTTTGCTTTAAATATGAAATACATAATATTTCTGATGGAGACTAGGACTTTTGTTAAATTAAAGATGGGAGACACTCCATCTTTACATCATAATTTAAGCAGTTATTAGGTACTGACTACTGGTTCCATATTCTCATTTCATATATCTAGTGAACTCCCTTTTCAGTTTCCTTTGATATGATCAATTCTCAACAATTTGATTGGGACTTTAAGCAAACAGAGTTTAAGCAAATAGTATTTAAGCAAATAAAGGTGAGATATCACATTTCACAGATCACAGGCAAAATTCCAAATTTGGCATGTGGAAAAATATAATTAATAAAAGGATGACATGTGGAAAAATATAATAAAAGGATGACATGTGGAAAAATATAATAAAAGAATGACATGTAGAAAAATATAATAAGAGGAGAATTTTCCTAAACTTATTTTGAATAAGAATTCTATCATACAAGAACTCTGTCTCTTTAAAAAAAGACAAACAAAAACAAACAAAAAAACCCCTTAAGCTTTAGTCCTCTGATTTCATCAGTAACCATTTTTACAATTTTGTTATTTTTTTATAGCAAAGTTTTCTTGTAAGCTTCAGAAATGACAACTATTAAATTATAACCCTTTAATTCAATATACCCTTTGCTCTTTCCTTAAAATGTATCTTCATCGATGAGTCACATTCTCCTTTTCCTTTCAAACCATGAATCATTGTGCCATTTCTCTGGTATAATTACCTGTGCTGCTTTCACTTAGTTACTGGAAGAGGCATCATATAGAGTTAGTGAATTTCTCTTGGAAATGATAACTTGGATTATGTCCAATTCTAACATAATTTCTTAGATATTTTCTCTTATTATGTTATTACAATGGAAGAGAATGCATGAACTTTTTAAACTTATCACTCAAAATAAGTATAATTACAACTGCTTTTATCTACACAGCATCTTTTGGCTGAGCATTTACAAACACTTCAAAATTAAGTGGTAATGCAGCAATAATAATGAGGGCAAATATATATTGTTGGGTTGGATTAATCTTTTGGGTTTTTTTTAGTTGATTATTGTTCACAGAAGCTGGATAATAAACAGTAGCATAAGCTGTGATTTGTTAAAAACATCTAGTGTGCTTTAAGCTTAGGTTCATATTAAGATTTTAAAATATAGACAGTATCAAGAAATTTCTTTGATTTCTTCCAAAGAGATGATATTCTTGATTGTAAGTTTAGTTGACTAAGGGTTCTACTTTGTCTTAGTATTGTGTCCTTGTATCTTCTTATAGTATTGTCTAATTAGATTTGTTTTGTGAATTAATTCTTAGTAAATGGGAAACTAATTGAAGTAGATATATACTGCCTTTGTTTTAATGTGACATTGTTTTCACTTATTTATGCAGACACATGGGCATTCGATAAACTGTGGAATAAAAAATTATCACAGTTTTAGAGACATTGTTCTTAAGTTGTGTTAATCTAATAAATTACTTTGTCTTCATTATTGAAAAATGTATGGTAACTGAGACTGACATTCTAGGTGATGGGATAACTATTGGATAAGCTAAAGGAAAAAGGAAATCTTTGCTTTAATTCTAAAATCCTTTCATTGCAATATGCTAGTGTGGCCCATAGGATTAGGAAACAAAATTTTCCTCAGTTAAAATTCTGATTCTATAACCAAGTTGTTAAAGGAAATTGTTTAACTCACTGGCATCTCAGTTTCTATACCTATAAAATGGTAATAATAATATATGCATTAGAAAGCTAAAATGAAAATACATCATATTGGGGATATTTTAGGGCCAGATAGAAATGTAGCATGTGTAAGAAATGAATCTAGAGAAGTATGCTAAATATAGATAATAAAATATCTTCCTTTTTGCCAGGGGGGGAATACTGGTTTTTATTCTATTCTGTGAATGAATCCGTTGATGTGTATTAGTAATGAAAGTATAGCAATTATTTCACATTTTTGGAAATGTCCTTTAACAATTGATGATAGTGATCTGGAGGATAAATAATGGAGGATTGCATTTCATGGCAAAAATTGAAGGGAATGATGGACTTGTAAGTACACAAGACAGGAAGCAAAGTTGAATAGAGGTTGAGTAGAAGGCACCCCACTCCAGTACTCGTGCCTGGAAAATCCCATGGGCGGAGGAGCCTGGTAGGCTGCAGTGCACTGGGTCGTGAAGAGTAGGACATGACTGAGCGACTTCACTTTCACTTTTCACTTTCATGCATTGGAGAAGGAAATGGCAACCCACTCCAGTGTTCTTGCCTGGAGAATCCCAGGGACGGGGGAGCCTGGTGGGCTGCCGTCTATGGGGTTGCACAGAGTCGGACACGACTGAGCGACTGAACTGAACTGAACTGATTGATATAGCCTTTGGAATTAAATAGTCTGGATTTTTTTCCAGCTTAATACCTCTGGGTCTCTGGGTAATTTACATAATGTCGCTCCTCTAAATCTCTTTTTTTCTCATGTGAATAATACAAATGTTATAAATCTTCATAAGATGGTAGTAAAGGTGATATGAAATAATGCATTTATGATACTTAACACAATGTTTCAGTTCAATTCATTTCAGTTGCTTAGTTGTGTCCAACTCTTTGCGACCCCATGGATTGCAGCAAGCAAGTCTTCCCTATATACCACCAACTCCCGGAGCTTGCTCAAACTCATGTCCGTTGAGTCAGTGATGCCATCCCACCATCTCATCCTCTGTGGTCCCATTCTCCTCCTGCCTTCAATTTTTCCAGCATCAGGTGTTTTCCAAAGAGTCAGTTCGTTGCATCAGGTGGCCCAGGCATTGGAGTTTCAGCTTCTGGATCAGTCCTTCCAATGAATATTCAGGACTGATTTCCATTTGGATGGACTAGTTTGATCTCCTTGCTATTTTAGGGATTCTCAAGAGTCTTCTCCAGCACCAGAGTTAAAAGCACCAATTCTTTGTGCTCAACTTTGTTAAAAAATTTATTTATTTTTTAAGTGAACAATAATTGCTTTACAGAATTTTGCTGTTTTCTGTCAAACCTCAACATGAGTCAGCCATAGGTATACATATATTCCCTCCCTTTGCCTCTCCCTCCCATCTCCCTCCCTATCCCACCCCTCTAGGTTGATACAGAGCCCCTATTTGAATTTCCTGAGCTATACAGCAAATTCCTGTTGGCTCTCTATTTTACATACGGTAATGTAAGTTTTGATGTTACTCTTTCCATACATCTCACCCTCTCCTCCCCTCTCCCCATGTCCATAAGTCTGTTCTCTATGTCTGTTTTTCCATTGCTGCCCTGTAAATAAATTCTTCAGTACCATTCTTCTAGATTTTGTATATAGGCATTAGAATATGATATTTATTTTTCTCTGACTCACTTCACTCTGTACAATAGGTTCTAGGTTCATCTAACTCATTAGAACTGACTCAAAGGCGTTCCTTTTTATGGCTGAGTAATATTCCATTGCATATATGTACCACCACTTCTTTATCCATCCATCCGTCAGTGGACTTCTAGGTTGCTTCAGTGTTCTAACTATTGTAAATAGTGCTGCAGTAAACACTGGGATACATGTGTCTTTTTCAATTTTGGTTTCCTCAGGGTATATGCCTCGGAGTGGGATTGGTGGGTCATATGGTTGTTTTCTCTGTAGTTTTTTTTTTTTTTTTAAGGAATCTCCATACCATCTTCCATAAAGGCAGTCTGAATTTACATTTCCACCAACCATGCAAGAGCATTCCATTTTTTCCACACCCTCTCCAGCATTTATTGTTTATAGATTTTTGATGATGGCCATTCTGACTGGTGTGAGTGATATCTCATTGTAGTTTTGAATTGCATTTTTCTAATAATGAGTGATGTTGAGCATCTTTTCATGTGTTTGTTAGTCATCTGTATGTCTTCTTTGGAGAAATGTCTGTTTAGGTCTTTTTCCCACCTTTTGATTGGGTTGTTTGTTTTTCTGGTATTGAGTTGTACGAGCTGCTTGTATGTTTTGGAAATAATCCTTTGTCAGTTGTTTCATTTGCTACTATTTTCTCCCATTCTGAGCATTGTCTTTTCACCTGCCTGATCACTTCCTTAGCTTTGCAAAAGCTTTTAAGTTTAATCAGGTCTCACTTGTTTACTTTTGCTTTTATTTCCATTACTCTAGGAGGTGGGTCATAGAGGATCTTGCTTTCATATATGTCATTGAGTGTTCTGCCTATGTTTTCCTCTAAGAGTTTTATAGTTTCTGATCTTACATTTAGGTCTTTAATCCATTTTATCATTGTATCTGTTGTTAGGAAGTGTTATAATTTCACTCTTTTACATGTAGCTGTCCAGTTTTCCCAGCACAATTTACTGAAGAAGCTTTCTTTCCCCATTGTATACTCTTGCCTCCTTTGTCAAAAATAAAGTACCCATAGGTACATGAATTTATTTTGGGGTTTTCTATCTTGTTCCATTGGTTCATATTTTTGTTTTTGTGCCAGTACCACACTGTCTTGATTACTATAGCTTTGTTGTATAATCTGAAGTCAGAAAGGTTGATTTCTCCAGTTGCATTCTTCTTTCTCAAGACTGCTTTGGCTATTCAGAGTCTTCTGTGTTTCCATATGAACTGTGAATTTTCTTATTCTAGTTGTGTGAAAAATATCATTGGTAATTTGATAGGGATCACATTGAATCTATAGATTGTATTCAGTGGTATAGTTATTTTCATAGTATTGATTCTTCCTATCCAGGAATATGGAATATCTCTCCATCTGTTTATGTCATCTTTGATTTCTTTCANTTTTTTTTTTTTTTACTATAAAGTGAGTTCCCTGATCAGAAGCACTGCTATGTGGAATACCATGTTGGTGGATAAAGCATTCTGCTAGTCCATGAATGGTATTTTTGACAGAAGCAGTGCAACAAAGAAAGCAAAATCATATCCAAAGTGTCTATTTATTTCAATAATAAAAAAATGAATTATTTATTGCATGATAAAAGCAGTCCATAACCTACCACCAGGTAGCTAGCTGATCTCTCTGAAGAATGCCGTATCAGGGACTCAGTGTTGATCTCAGATACTGGCAGACTGAGCGTCCAGTAATGGTTGTAGCCAGGTCAGCTTGTTAAATAGAAGTTCTTGTTACTTAACCCATAGATTACCTCCATCCCTGCCAACAGGACCACTTTATTCATGAGTCCATCAAGAAATGACAGGAATGACTGGGGAAAGAAGCTGACTGGTATCCAAAGATTGATTATTAAATTGATTACTAAAATCCTCTCTTGATGTCACCTTTTCATGTGGGACACAACCATCTTCATATTCTTTGCCCGATCACAAAGTTCTGTCTACATACCTCTTCCTTAGACTTCCTTGTCTTAAATTTTTCAATTACATTTCTTCCAAGTCTCTTGCCAGATGTCAAATCATTTTCTGCAGCTCATGAATCATTATATATGCTTTTATCTGACTGTTTCGTCTTTCAGGCAACGTGATCAGCTAGATACACTGCTATAAAATCTGTCCACTAGAAGAACTTCCTTCTACCTCTGTCCTCTAGAGATGTCCCAGAAAGGGGCTGCAGTCCTGCATCTGCCCACTCTCAGGTCATGTCTGTGTATAGCAGAACCATCTGTTAACTAGTTCTTAGCTTTTTCTTTCTCAGTCATCTGGTCCTAGGAAACTCTCCTTTAGAAGCTCTCCTAAAATTTCTCTTTAGGGTGTTTCATTAACCTAAATAGAATAGTCCTTATCACAACAAAATGTTTTATTTTGTACTTAATTTTCAAGTGCATTTCTAGGCAAATTAAATTATATCATTGATAAATAATAAACCTTAATGCTAGGTCAGTTTAACTAGAACAGGGTTTCTTAATGGTAGCACTATTAGCCTTTTGGGAGATAATTCTTGTTGTTGGAAGATCCTGTGCATTGTAGGATGTTTAGTTGCATCCTCTGTACTCACTAAATTCCTAAAATATTCCTTCTAGTGTGATGATCAGTAATGTCCTCAGGCATTGCCACATATCTCCTCTGGGGCTGAACCATCCTGATAGAGAACCACAGAACTAGAATTGTGCGTTGTCTTATTATTATGCACACTTTTGAATATGAGATGCATAATTCTTACTTTCTTAAATGTGTAATTGAAAAGTTGAAAGGCAAAAGCAAAAAGCTAGGTTTTACAATGCCTCTTTAT
>SJYX01004474.1:0-10087 GCA_006410675.1 Oreotragus oreotragus
GCAGGTCAGGAAGCAACAGTTAGAACTAGACATGGAACAACAGACTGGTTCCAAATAGGAAAAGGGGTACGTCAAGGCTGTATATTGTCACCCTGCTTATTTAACTTCTATGCAGAGTACATCATGAGAAACGCTGGACTGGAAGAAACACAAGCTGGAATTAAGATTGTCGGGAGAAATATCAATAACTTCAGACATGCAGATGACACCATCCTTATGGTAGAAAGTGAAGAAGAACTAAAAAGCCTTCGATGAAGGTGAAAGAGGAGAATGAAAATGTTGACTTAAAGCTCAGCATTCAGAAAACTAAGATCATGGCATCTGGTCCCATCACTTCATGGCAAATAGATAGGGAAACAGTGGAAACTGTGCCTGACTTTATTTATGGGGGCTACAAAATCACTCCAGCTGGTGATTGCAGCCATGAAATTAAAAGATGCTTACTTCTTTGAAGGAAAGTTGTGACCAAACAAGATAGCATATTGAAACACAGAGATATTACTTTGCAAACAAAGGTCTGTCTAGTCAAGGCTATGGTTTTTCCAGTGGTCATGTATGGATGTGAAAGTTGGACTGTGAAGAAAGCTGAGGGCTGAAGAATTGATGCTTTTGAACTGTGGTGTTGGAGAAGACTCTTGAGAGGCCCTTGGACTGCAAGGAGATCCAACCAGTCCATCCTAAAGGAGATTGGTCCTAGGTGTTCATTGGTAGGACTGATGTTGAAGCTGAAACTCCAATACTTTGACCACCTGATGCGAAGAACTGAATCAATTGAAAAGACTCTGATGCTGCAAAAGATTGAGGTCAGGAGGAGAAGGGGACGGCAGAGGATGAGATGGTTGGATGGCATCACCGACTCAACGGACATGGGTTTGGGTGAACTCCGGGAGTTGGGAATGGGCAGGGAGGCCTGGCGTGCTGTAGTTCATGGGGTTGCAAAGAGTTCGACATGACTGAGAGACTGAACTGAACTGAACTGAAACACTTAAAGCAGCAAACTACAGACTCTGTCTTGCTTTACTTCTCTTTTATTTTCTTGAGAAATTCTTTCTTAGAATATTAATGATTAATGTGATTGAAAAGAAAAGAGTTTGAATTAGGGCAGAAAAATATGAAATTTTTTTCATCATAGAGAAAACCAAAATTTCAACTTTAAATTGAAGGCATCTAATGTTTTCATGAGTTCAGACAGAGTCCCTACCATTCCAGGGACATGGAATCAGAACATTCTTAAACCCAGACCCACATGGCCTCTCTGTGTGTCCTGGACAGTGAATCACCAGACTAGCCCCAAGCTCTGGCATTAGGCTCCAGGGTGTGTCCATCTCCAGCTCCCAGCCTGGCTTCCTGAACCCTTGGAAAGCCTTGCTAGGCTCTGTCTCCACCTGTTTTCATAATACTATTTAAAGAACAGAAGCCCATCTTAGCCCCTAACTGGAAACGATGTCAGTTCTCTGCTGACAAAATGAACTCTCCTAATGCCATGAAATCGGGAAGCTGCAACACACGGCCAACATTGGAGCTTGTTTTCCCCTGCAATACTTTCCTACTGCCCATGTGGGAAGGTCTGGGGAGGTCAGGGGAATTTGAGAGCCCTGACAGTTGCAGGTCTGTCTCAACAGCAAATATAAACTGAAATATATTTTAAAGGGGGTCGGAGAGTATTCTTCGTTAATCAGGGGGCTTCCATCAGAACCTTGGTTGCTGAAGACAGTCAAAGAAATCCACCAGGTTTAAGATAATTCATTCTGAGACCCTGGATACAGAAGTCCTAGACCCTTCTTAAATGCGTATATCATTAAATTAAAACTCTGGTCTGGAATTTCCCTGGTGGTCCAGTGGTTAAGACTTCACCTTCCAATGCAGGGGTGCAGGTTTGATCCCTGGTCGAGTGCTAAAATTCCATATGCTTTGTGGCCAAAAAGCCAAAACATAAAACAGAAGCAATATTGTGACAAATTCAAGAAAGACTTTAAAAATGGTCCACATTTTAAAGAAAAAATCTTAAAGTAAAAGCAAAATCAAAAACTCTGGTCCATGTAGTGGGAGGAAGTGGAATTACAAGCACCTTCGATCCCTGGGTTGGGAAGATCTCCTGGAGAAGGAAATGGCAACCCACTCTAGTACTCTTACCTGGAGAATCCCATGGAGGGAGGAGCCTGGTAGACTGCAGTCCATGGGATCGCTAAGAGTCGGACACAACTGAACGACTTCACTTTCACTTTCACGTTGGAGTCAGAAAGCATATAGGCTGAGCCCAGACCCACCATGACAAGCTGATAGACAATATGAACTTCTGTGCTTCTGTTTCCTCATGTGCAAAAGAAAGCTAAGAATTCTTCATATATATAAGGATGGGATTCTGAAGATCAGGTGGATCACATACGACTTCCCTCTGTACTGCATCAGTATACAGAAGGTACACATTATTATGAAGAATCATGTCATGAATATGAATGATTTTAAGGTCTTTCTACAATTGATACTCTCATCTCTCTCTCTGACCTTCAGCTTCAGCTCAGATATATTTCAGTGAGAAAAATTTACCTTTCACCCTCCATGTGGTTCATGTCTTTGCTATGATTCTGCCTCCTAGGTCCTTCAGTGACCCCCCTCAAGTCCCTTTAGCTCATCTCCACCTCTGCTCCTTGGGGACAATATTCCCACTTAATACCACTCACCTCACTACCCAGACTCATGGGCACCCTTTCATGTGTAACCTGACAGCTTCCACAGCCCACTTGTCAAGGACTCATAAATCCATTTGAGAGATGAAAGAAACTATAGAAACCACTTTGTCTGATGTCTTAATTTTACAAATGAGAAAACTGAGGCTCAGGTCATTTAACTGACCTGTGAGTTGGTAGTAGAATGGAGACTCAAAGCCCAGACCTCCAGAGAACATGGGCCAACATCTGCGTCCAAATCTGACAACATTAAGCCATGAAAGTGTCAACATCTTTTACTAAAATACACAGAGTTATTTACTACAAAACACAGATGTCCCAAAGTCTTATCATCCAAGCAGTTATTAACTCCCTTTAAGATAAAAGAGTAGTTGGTTTGTCTAATAAACATGAGATGGTAAAGAATCTGCCTGCAATGCGGGAGACCCAGGTTCTATCCCTGGGTCAGGAAGGTACTCTGAAGAAGGGAATGGCACCCCCACTTCGGTAGTCTTACCTGGAGAATTCCAAGGACAGAAAAGTCTGGTGTGCTACAGTTCATGGAGTCACAAACAGTTGGACATGGACTCATGAGGGAAGGGCTTCCAAAGCCATCATCACAGGATTTCAATTGCAAAATTGAGAGCTTTCTTTAGCAAGAACTTCATTCCTTCTCTAGAAATCTAGACCTTTTGAAATGAACTTTGCAGAGTCCCTGTGCTATTTGGAGACAGTATATTCCACATGTACAGACGTCAAAGGCAAAAACTACCCTGAATCATATTAAACCAATGCAGCTCCAACCAGGATTCCAGCTGGAGTCTGAAAAACAAGAGCCATGTAGTTAAAATGACTCTACCAGATATTAAGGCATGGAACATGCTGTAACGATGAAAAGATTATATTTCTGGTCCAGTTATTTTAAAAAACTGAGCACCGGAACAGAATGGAGAATTCAAAAACAGACCCAGTCTCATACCAAACTGAGTTGTGATAGAAGCAGCATCACACACGCGCAGAGGAAACATCGATCATGTTCAGTAGTGCTGGCGACATGAGATCATTGTAATGAAAAGGTGCAATTATATCCCTCTCTCACTTGACTCGGAAAAATAAATTCAGATGGCTTCAAAACCTTAGTATATGTACCAGGAGAGTATCTTACTAAGTAAAGTAAATCAGACAGAGAAAAACAAATATCACAGGATAGCATGTATGTGGAATAACAATATAACAAATGATACACATGTACTTACTTACCAAAAAAAAGAAACAGTCTCACAGACATAGAAAACAAACTGATGGTTACCAATGGGGAAAGTGGTGGGTGATAAACTGGGCATATGGGATTACAGGATATATACTGAACATAAAATAAACAAACAGGACGGGAAACTATATTCAACACCTTTTAATAACCTATAAGGGAAAAAATATGAAAAAAGAATAGATTTATGTGTATGTCATTGAATCATTTGCTAGACACCTAAAACTAACACAACATTGTAAATCAACTATACTTAAAATTTTTTTAATTTGAAGCTTCAGTATTAAACAAGTAAAGTGAGGAGGGGAAAGAAGGAGACTAGCTTTATGATTCTGGGATTAAGAAAGATTTTTTTAAGTATGTCAGAAAAAGCACTACCTGTAAAGGGGGGAAATGGAAAGATCTGATTACACCAAAATTAAAGATTTCTGCTTTGTTCAATACACTATGAGTGAGTTAGAGTTGCTCAGTCATGTCCGGCTCTTTGTGACCCCATGTACTATAGCCTGCCAGGCTCCTTTGCCCATGGCATTCTCCAGGCAAGAATACTGGCTGCTGCAGCTGCTGCTAAGTCGCTTCAGTCGTGTCCGACTCTGTGCGACCCCATAGACGGCAGCCCACTAGGCTCCTCTGTCCCTGGGGTTCTCCAGGCAAGAATACTGGAGTGGATTGCTATTTCAAATACACTATAGACAAAATTAAAGATAGGTGACAGATGGAGAAAAGATGTTTCCAATGTATACAATCAAGAAAAAGATTAATACTCAGAATATTTAAGAAACTTTTATAAATCAGTAAAAACAAAAAGCCATCTAATAGAAAAATGTACAACAGCTTTAAAAGCTCACCTTCCTGAGTAGGAATGGGATGACTGATATGAAATATACTTGTCTTCACTGGTAGGTAACCAGAGAATGCCAAAATACAGGCATCAATTTAGAGCCACACAGACAAAAAATAAATATTCAGATAATAGCCAATGACAGCAAGCATGATGAGAAATCATTACTCTCACATGTGTTACTGACTCTGTAGATATTTACAACAATCATTTTGCTGAGCCATCCAGCACTACGTTGTAAAATTGTATTAGCACACACCCTTTAACACAAGAATTTCCAGATACATACCTCCAGAGAACTCAATAAAGACAATGTATAAAGATTGTTAGAAGAGGAACTTCTCAGAAGGTCCAGTGATTAAGATTTCATGTTGCAAGGCAGGGGCTGTGGGTTCGACCCCTCAGTGGGGAGCTAAGACTCCACATGCCTCAAGACCAAAAAACAGAAACATAAAAACAATTTAAAAAACAATTCCATAAAGACTTTAAAAAGAGTTCGTTAGAATAGCAAAATAAGGGGAAAATATTTTCCAAATGGTGGTTGTACCTACTACTATTCAGAAAGGGGTTTCACAGGTGTCTCCGTGGTTAAAGAATCTGCCTGCCAGTGCAGGCAACAAGGGTCTGATCCCTGGGTCGGTAAGATCCCCTGGAGAAGGAAATGGCAGCCAGCTCGAGTATTCTTGCCTGGGAAATCCCATGGACAGAGGAACCTGGCGGGCTGCAGTCCATGGGGTCACAGAGTTGAACATGACTTAGCAACTAAACAACAGTAACAACTATTTAGAGGTCAAGAAATGATTCATTACCAAGAACGGAACTGGAAAACAATGTTGAGGAAAAAAAAACCTAAGTTCAACCCAGTGTCTAATACAGTTATATTAAGATCAAGTTCAGAGCATATGCAAAACGCGTATTTTTTTATAGATATCCATATGTATCCATAAAAGAAGACTGACCATTAAGCTGACGGGATTCAGCACCTTATGAAAGCCAATCCAGCTGAAAGACAAAGGGGAACAGCGAAAAGGTTTCTGATTAGAATAAATCTTTTAACTGACACAAACCAAGGAGCAGCATTAATATAATTTGGGGTGCTTAGAGACCAAAAGTTACAGACAGTAAAGAGAACAGCTGAAAATGGGGCAGGAAAGAGAAAACGGCTGATCCGTCTTTCATTTACGGACAGTGAGAGTAGAGAAAGGGGTTAACCTCAAATCCACTAAGTCAGAAATTTGTCTGAGGAGGGGCACCCCCCTGGATAGCCTTTCCTCCTTTTCATCGTCAGGGGTAATTGAGTGTTAATTCCGCTGACCTTATTTGCTGCAGCTTCTCCATCCCCGGAGCGTCCCTGGCTGTCAGACAGCAGGCTTTACAGAGCTGTCGACTTAATGTTTTTCTTTTGACTGAATTTTTTACCCGAGGCATTTCAATCCTGTAACTTCAGCAATCAATTTAGGCCCCAAAGCAGCACCGGCTTCAGCCCCCTCGAAGCAGGTATTTGCAAGGGAGCTAAGAGCTTAAGCACCAGGGAGTGGGCTCTGTCCAAACAGACCTGAGAAGTAGGACCTTATGCTAAATCACCACCCAGTCAGCTGACTAGGCTCTGCAGAATTGCGCTGTGTGTAGCGGGGGTGGGGTGGGGAGGGGTGTGGGTGGCTGGTAGGGAGATGGCTGGTTAGACTTTATACTCTTTTTTTTTTTAATTGAAGGATAATTGCTTTGCAATGTTGTGTTAGTTTCTGTACAACAATGTGAATCAGCTATAAGTTTTATACTTTTTTAAAGTTGCCAGCTATTTCTAATGCTGTTGGTTTCAATGATCCTAAGCCAACGTTTTGGCAAAAGCAATACAATATTGTAAAGCAATTAGCCTCCAATTAAAATAAATTTTAAAAAATAAAAATAAAGGTCAACATGAAATTCCAGTAGCTAGGTGTGTCAGAGAAAGAGAAATTGTTTGCAGTATAACTTAAATAGAATTATACTAAGAAAATCAAAATTTTGGATTTTTTATTTTTATCTTTTAGACAACTCCTTATCTTCAAACACTAGAATGACAAAGGGCATAAGTTAGGCATGAGCTGCCAAGAAATAGAATGCCAGCTCCACTGAGGACTTGTCATTATTTATTTTAAAAGATTCTTAACCTCTAAAATGATGTAGAGCCATTTTCTACTCATTACAAGGAATTCTTGCTATGGAATAAGACATTTGTGGGGATCTTGCAAGCCAAGTAGTAGATCGTTTATTAAATCCAGATCTTTCACCCAAGAGAGAAGTTGCTATATTCATTGCATTATTTGTGAAGGAGTAAGCCAGACTCCCAGCTCAAAGCTTCCTGTGTCCTCTCAGCTACCCAACAGAATAACAATCTAGCCTAAACAACCAAGCTTAGCAAGACTGACATTCAAAGCATCTCAGATCCGGATATTTCTGTGGGTATTTGGAAAGAGGGCAGCTGCCCTCTCAGCTCTACCACAGGAGAGAAGACCATACCGCATTCTCAGCTAGCCCCTGGGATGACAAGCAATATTCCTAGCTCCACCCAACAGATGGCACAACTTGATCCCCTAACAGTCGAATGAAAATAATTGTACTGATTCCATTGGCCTGCATGTCAGTATTGAGAAAAACAGTCATTCCTTAGTGAGAAGCAATGCATCCCTCCACAGGAAGAGGAAGGAGAAGAGAAGGGCAAAATAAAACAAGACCCAAAAAACCCCACCACCGCCAGCAATAAACTGAGTCAAGGATAGGTCTGCCTGAAAACAGAAGCTAGCAAGTTTCAGCCTACCATACTGAGATGTTACTGGAGATGATACAGAGAAATAAAGGCACGTGTTCTGTGAGCTACAAACATAAGATGATAAGGAATCATCTAATTTTGCCTCACTTATACAAGGATTCATGGGAAGAAAATCTAGGAGATGCAAAGATGCTCCTGGTAGAAGACCACCTTTCGGGGTGCACGCAGCCTCTTGCCCCCAGGGCTGTAGTGTGACTTAGAAGAAACAACTACTGGGCACGTTGTCCCAGCATCTTCACTCCAAGCTCCCCTCCATCCAGGAGCCTCCCCTGACCCTCAGCGGCCGGAAGAGAAGCCGCCTCTCCTTCCCAAGAGATCAATGCAGAGCACTCCGTGGGACGGAAGATTGGCTGAGACTTCAATAGTCACTGCAGATGCAGGCAGAGAGGGGGGCGGAGGATGAGCGAATAGAGGTCCAAGGCGTCTGGACCTTACTGTGCAGGTAACTCACCTTGGGGTGGGGCAGTGTTCATTCCAGCATGGCTGAGGTAGAACTGGGGAGTGCCTGTTTCTAATCAGCTCCCCGGTGTGGACAGGAATGATGGAAAAACTCAAAGTGGGTGGCAGATGCCAAGACTCCTCTAATGTGAGGAAGTGATGAGGGAAGATGTTATAAAGTGATCACCTGCACACCTCGTTGCCTCGGAAGGACTGTGTTCTTAGAGATGCTCACAATGGGTCGGGTGCCTTTCTCTTTTCCCCATAGCACTTACTCCATGCGGGGGTACCCGGGTCTGGGAGTGGCATCAGCACCCAAACCTTGAGATAGAAAACTCAGATTTATTCTCCATGCCTCCTTTTTCTCAACTCCACATCAGACTTACTATTTTTACCACTGAGTTTGGGTGATCTACTCCTTGGCACGGAAAATTGGAAAAGGTCCTTAATGTACGTCAGGCACTGTGTTAGGTATTGGGACACTTCTCTCCTCGTGGAGTTTAAACCTTACTGACCCAGCAATCTCTGTGCAGGTAAGCAAACTCTGGTCTCCCCGATTTTGCTATACAAATGGCAATATAGAACATATTCATAGAAACAGCAGTATACCAATATAAGAATATACTGGTAAGTGCTAGAGGTTTGAATAGCAAACAGAATTGAGTAGAAGAGAACTCTTGGGACTTGTACAATCAGAGAAAGTCAGCAAGGAACCAGGAACTGGGCTGAATGGGCAGGATTGGTGTGGGGATGGGTGCTGGGAAGAGCAGGCATTTTCATCCTGAGCCTGGGTGGTGTCATGGGCTGGTTGGGGAGAGAGAGTTCCCACCCAAGGAGTGTGTAAGTGAAATGACTGGAAAAACCAATAGGAGGCAAAAGATAAAGGGTCTTGAGGTCACAGGAAAGGTTTGGACCTCATTTTCTAAGCAAGAAGATGGTCCTGAAGATTTACAAACCACAGATGAGCCACGGTGAAAAGTGCAATGAACCAGACAGTAGAAGGAACATGCACTGGGTTCATACAGCACACGGGGACTCCAATGGGGCATTCTGAAATAATGTTCAAGCAGATAAAGAAGGGTCTTTCACTCCATGTTACCCCCTCTCTCCTGCCCCAGTTCTTCCAAAATGTCATTTCCTGCCTCTCCTGTCTGTTTCAGCATTTTCTTTCTTTTTTCTTAGATTTGATTTGATTTTTTTTTTTTTTTTTNATGTTCAAGCAGATAAAGAAGGGTCTTTCACTCCATGTTACCCCCTCTCTCCTGCCCCAGTTCTTCCAAAATGTCATTTCCTGCCTCTCCTGTCTGTTTCAGCATTTTCTTTCTTTTTTCTTAGATTTGATTTGATTTTTTTTTTTTTTTAACTTGGCCACACCATGCAGCATGTGGGATCTTAGTTCCCTGACCAGGGATCGAACTTGAGGCCCCTGAGTTGGAAGTGTAGTGTCTTACCCACTGGACTGCCAGGGAAGTTCCTGTTTCAGCACTTTCGGGCCTCCAAAGCCATGATCTTCTCTTCCTGACCCACATTACCTGTGCTGGGCCCAGTGACGGAAATGCTGCCTGGCAGCTGGCAACCCAATGGGTGGGCGCCTGCCATCGCAAGGCCCTGGCAGCTGCTTCCTGGTGATATGAGGGCTTCTCCATTCCTGTTATTTGCTTTGCCTGTTTGATCCTTCATGCTCTACATGCTAGCATTAGTTCACCAGTGACTGCTAAGTTTTACCCTCAAGTGAGCCCTGCCTGTGAAGACAGTCAAGTGTCCCTGAAGCAGAAACATTCCTGGCTTCTGGAAGAGATGCTCTGTAGTGACAATTGTGCGGTGCTTTCCTCTTCAAAGTCCTCCACAAGTATTACCTAATTAACCCTCCCCCAAATACCTGGAAAGCTGGGAAGCATCTCTGAACCTGGTTTCAAGAGAAGAGATAAGAAGCTGAAACCCTCCACCAGAAAGGCTCAGCTCGATGCCCAAACTGGCAAGTAAGAACCTGGCCTCCCCATCACAGAGCCAAGGAAGAGACTCAACAGCAAAGTGTTCCATTTATTGCCAGGATCACAGGTAGCACC
>SJYX01004477.1:0-10889 GCA_006410675.1 Oreotragus oreotragus
ATTTATGTATACATTGTTTTCCTTCCTTAAATAATTGGTGATGTGCTTATATCATAAAAGATACCATCAATTAATAAATGACTCCATCTTTTCCAACAAGGCTTGGATACAATGTAAAAGAAATGCATGATGTCCAGGCTATTTTTTGTGTTATAGATATTTAAAAGACAAAAATAAAATAACAGGATAAAGACTAAATAACTTTAATATTCAAATATTTGCTGATCTGGGTTATAGAAGTGACTTGCAGAAGGTTAAACACAGAACTTGTGGCCACAGGCTTGCATTAGTTTACTTCAATACATATTAACTGGGCAGCTGCTTAGTATCTAGCACTAATCAGTGCAAGGACAGATTGAAATCACACACCTGGGGTCACAAAGTGCTGGATACAACTGAGCGACTGAACTGAACTGAAATGAGTATGTTGTTGATATTTCTTTTGGATGCTCATTGTTGTTCTCTTCCTGTTTCTAATAGTGTAAGCATAAAATTCAACACAAAGTGCAAAACCTAAAATGCCATTGGTTGTGAATTATTCAGATCTCATTCACAGCAGCATCACAGTTTTGCTATAGAAAATGTGGATGGTCAATATTTAGTACTAACTGTGTGTGAACTAGTTCAGTGCATACACTTTGGAATTAACCTGCTTATTTTCGATTTTTATTCTGCCACCTAAGTGTGGGAGCTTCTTGGCCTTACCAAACCTTGGGAAAAGAGCCTACCATACTCTAGAAGTGATCAATGAGCATTGTTTCTAAAAGGAATAGCAGTAGAATTTATTGAACATATTCTTTGCGTCAGATACTGTTCCAGGTAGTTAGGATTAATAATGATTACTGCCAACAGATTGTGATTGATTTCTATGTGTCAATAAGCAAAGTTTCTTATCTAAAAGTTTTGAAGTCATACATGATTTGGAATTAGAACTGTTTAAGATACTAAAACAGCAATACAATGCTTGCTGCTGCTGCTGCTGCTAAGTTACTTCAGTCGTGTCCGACTCTGTGTGATCCCATAGATGGCAGCCCACCAGGCTCGCCCATCCCTGGGATTCTCCAGGCAAGAATACTGGAGTGGGTTGCCATTTCCTTCCCCAATGCATGAAAGAGAAAAGTGAAAGTGAAGTCACTCAGTCTGTCCGACTGTTAGCGACCCCATGGACTGCAGCCCACCAGGCTACTCCATCCATTGGATTTTCCAGGCAAGAATACTGGGGTGGGGTGCCATTGCCTTCCCCATACAATGCTTATAGAGTATATAATATCCCAGGCGGGTCTAGGATAATATCTTGTCATCAAATACATTAACTTTTCTGCACTGAAATAGATGAACTGTTACACTGAGAAATAAAGTCTTTAGATTCACATTATTTAAAACCATCATGTAGGTTTTCTACAAATTTAAGAAAGAATAATCAGTTTCCCGAATATTTTGGCTATCAGAATGTGAATAAGAGATTGTGTCCCTATTTAACCTATAAGGTTGGTATTATTATCATTTCCAGTTCAAGGAAACTGAGGCACAGTGAGGTTAAAGAAATTATCTAATCTTATCCAGGTAGAAGGAAGCAAATAAAAGCAATCTGACTGAACCGAACCATGTCAACGGTAAATAAGTTAGACTAAGAAGAGCTCAGGAAACTCAGAGTCCAGTTGGAAGAGACAGACGTGCACTTGATAGGTACAGAGAGGACTGGGAATAGCAGGTGTCAGTGATGTTCAGGATGCTGTGAGGACAAAGGGAGGTGCATAAGACTTTTGGGGTGGTGGCCCACACCCTAGAACAAATCGGACCACCAAGCTAAACACTGAGTCTAAAATTTAACTTAAAATCTATGGTTTCTTATGGTATTAGGTTTGCAGAGTTAGAATCTTGACTTCTGAAAGAAACTTTTTTTTTAAACAAAACCTGGAATTCCACTGCTGAAGAAAGCAGGCAGAAAACCGAGGCATTTGAGGGCAGCCAAGTTAAATATTGTATCTCTTTTTAAGAAGTTAATACCCCTGGGTCTTCGACCTTTGTTCTTTGCTCCCAAAGGCAAGGACATATGATGTTTATCTTGCCAGAAATAGTTAAAAGTCATCTAGGAGCTCTCTGCTGAGTGAGCCAACCCGCTTTGACCTTTTTGACTAGACCAACTCCTGTTACGTTAACCTCTGACTTCAGTCCTCTTAATGGCAATATTCCCCGGCACTGTAATTTCCCTCCCACTGTGTTCTCTCAGGCAAATATTTACTACTGAGGTTTCACAATTTATTTTTCAAACAAAGTGGCAGGGACCACCCCATGCCACCACATCCTCATTTCATATTAGAACCCATCATTCCCGAGATATAATTTTACCAGAACAAATGTGCTTTAGGGACTTTTGACATGAGATGAAGGCTCGACTTCCTATCAAAACCAAAGCGGGCCCTTGTCAGTTTCAACATGGATATAAACAAGAAATGCAAGCCTGTAATTGGTGATGGAAATCAGATAAGACCTTTTAAATACAACCATTGATACAAAAATGTGAACTCGAATTCCCTTTGATTAAGTCACTTAAGAAAATAAAGCCTGGGCGGGTTTAAAAGAAAGATTCTGAACACGCTGGTGAACAAGATCTTGCAGTTTCCAGCCTCTCAAAGACAAGCGGAAGAAAATTAAAATCAGAAGTGAAGGTTTATGAAACGAAACAGAACTCAGAAGAGAGCTCCCCCTCCTTTAAGTTTTCTTATGTCTCCACAAATGACAGGAGGCTAGGAATGCTTCCTTGGGAATTAGCGATATGTACTTTCTATGCATGGAAATCCATATATCTATATAGTCAATGTTCATTACTTAACCTCTTTGTGAGCAGTGAGAAATTCAGCTCAGCTAGTGATGAACAAATTAACAAACAAACAATCTTCTACCTAACTGCTTGACATTAACTATTCAGTAATATTCTTTATGCTAAAGAGTTACAGCATTTTCTAACCCTGGACATTTTAGAGTCCTTTCCAGAATAAATGAAATGCAAAAGCTATGGAAGTTACATCCTGTCCCATTTTGTATTCTTTGCTTTAAGTTTCATAACTTAATTCACTTTGCAGAATTCCTTAAAAATATTTTCCCATTTGATGATATGGAAGAAATAATAATTAAATATGATGGATTTTCTTCAGTTAAAAATGTCCCAGGTTATCTTCTGAGCCGAAGAGAACTTGGTATTGTTCTTCGGGTAGCAGTCTAAATGCTTTTGAAAAGAGGAGGATATAGACGTAAATACAATCATTTCAAATCATTAGAGTTTATCAGTTAATAGATATTTCCTATTGTTATCTTATAAAAGCCAAATCCTTTTCTCTCATTGGAGATATCTGTCTTAGAACTGGGAATATTCTACAATACATGTGTAACCTTACAAATCTGCTTCAGGCTTAATATGTGTGTGCATGCTAAGTCGCTTCACCTGTGTCTGACTCTTTGGGATCCTATGGACAGTAGCCTGCCAGGCTTCTCTGTCCATGGGATTCTGGAGTGGGTTGCCACGCCCTCCTCTAGAGGATCTTCCTGACCCAGGGCTCGACACTGCATCTCTTAAGTCTCCTGCCCTGGGGGGTGGGTTTTTTTTTTTTTTACCACTAAAGCCACCTGGGAAGCCCCTTCAGGCTTTGTAGACAATACAACATAGAAATTTTGTATACTTAAAGAAAAAAGTGAAGGAAGAAAGAAAAAAATGACAGCATATTTTAACAGATGGCAATCTGTTAAATTGAAATTTTGAAATTCCATATTATATTTGGTGCTACTTTAAAAATAATAAATGTTCCATTACCTACCATTTCCTATTTTTAATCCTTACTTGTAGCCTAAATTATTGTATATTTACACTTATTATTAGAAAATAATTATGTGTTATGCTTTAATCCACACATATCATATGTATGGAGTAATTTTCTATCAGGGTAAAACTACATTTACACAAAGTAGTCATGTGAGGACAATTTTTGTGGGGGAAGAGAGGGCATTCCACCTCAGACTGTTCTCTGAATTACACAGAAATGCATTACATGAGCTCATTGTTTTTTACACACAACTGTGAACATTGGTATAAAAGAAACACATAATATATGAATGAAATTAGATTCTCTAAATAATAAAGTACATTTATATCAATATTTACCAAGAAGAGGTAAATATTAAACTTTCTTCTTTTTCTTCCTTCCTCCCTTCTTTCCTTCCACACACTCATGCTCTCTACTTTTCTAACTTCCTCCTTTTTTCTCTTCTTTCGTTTCTTTCATTAGAGGCTTTATTAAGCCATGGTGTGTGGGGGGGGGGAGCTTCCCTGATAGTTCAGTTGGTAAATAATCTGTCTGCAATACAGAAGACCTTGGTTCAATTCCTGGTTTGGGAAGATCTGCTGGAAAAGGGATAGGCTACCCATTCCAGTATTCTTGGGCTTCCCTTGTGGCTCAGCTAGTAACGAATCCACCTGCAATGTGGGAGACCTGGGTTCAATCCCTGGGTTGAGAAGATCCGCTGGAAGAGGGAAAGGCTACCCACTTCAGTATTCTAACCTAGAGAATTCCATGGACTGTGTTAGTCCTTGGGGTCGCAAAGAGTCCAGACACAACTGAGTGACTTTCACTTTCACTTTTATTAAGCCATTGTATCACAACCTTCCATTTTCTTGGGGCTGCCGTTGACACCTTTGAAGAGATACCGGAAGAAAGTACGGGAAGGACAAAGCACCTAAGTTGGTATTTATTCTGATTTAGCTTCTTAGTGGAGTTAAATAGTAACTCTTCTGGACCGTCCCACCTCCCTACTGTATCACATCTCCTTTGCTGAAAGGACAGTCAAAGGAAATGTGGGCTCACTGTTGGGCTACTACTTTTCTCACTTTTCCTTATAAAATATGGTAGAATTTGAAGATCCCCTGGAGCAGGAAATAGCAACACACTTCAGTATTCTTGTCTGGAAAATCCCATGGACAGAGGAGCCTGGGCAGTCATGGTCCATGGGGTTGCAAGAGTCAGACATGATTTAGCGACTAAACCACCACCACCATGAAGATAGCAAAGGGCATTCCTTTGCTAGGATGGTGTTAAAATAAGGCATGGGGGGAAAATGCAGGTGTTATGTTAAAACAATCAAAGAACTTGTGCATATCTCATTTAAACATATATATGTATTTGTTCAAATGGTAAATAAGCCTTTCAACTTTAAAAATTAAACCCCTAACCATTTTTTGAGGAAAGTTTTTTATATTTTTCATGACACTCAGCCTTTTTTCCCCCTTCTAAATGATAGCCCTGGGTATGCTTCTGTGCTCTGCTGTGCTTAATCTGTAGCCCATCAGGCTCCTTTGTCCATGGGAATTCTTCAGGTAAGAATATGAGAGTGGGTTCCCAAGCCTTTCTCCAGGGGATCTTCCCAATCCATGGATCAAACCCAGGTTTCCCACAGTGCAGGCTGATTCTTTACCATCTGAGCCACCGGGAAAGCTATGCCCTCAATGACCACAGTAAGAACTTTTATCTGGAACATAATCAGTGTCATGTTCCAATTTATCTTACTTCTAACTCAGGAAATCTATTCAGCATAAATAAATAGATAAATAATCTCTAAGAATTCTAATATTTCCAAATAAATAGATAATCTCTAGGAATTCTAATATTTCCAAATACAGTCAAGGAAAGCAAGTTTCCTTTTAATTACTTTTAAAGGAACTATTTACAATAGGAAGCTATTTTTAGAATACTCTATTGAATACAACTGTTATGCACAACAGAACTCCAATTGGTCCCTTTGTGTAGATAAAACTAAGATTCCCTTTTCACTCTGTCTCCCCAAATTGTTACTGTATTTGTGCTCAAGGACTGATTGTGGGAAAAACTGCATTCTCTACCATAAAAATAAAAAGAAAATACAATAAAACAGTAATTCGTCAATGATGATTGAGGCAACAACTTTCCTGTGCAAGCCTGACACGCATCTTAACTGATCTTTGTACTCTGATTAAGGTAGAGTGCTTTCCATAAAACAAATCCTGCTTTATAAAGTTCTTATTTTACACTAAGTTCCTTTATCCTCAAGTAGGCAGTCTTATAAATTATTCAAGCTATTAAAATTACTTTTTGTTCTATAACACGGCTATCAATAAAAGGTCGCTGATAATATAGATGAAAGTAGATTGTCTTAAAAGCTGAAGAGCAAGATGTTCATTCCAAAGGTTTCCATTTTGAAAATAATAAAATGTATATATGATTAATAAGAAGAACTATGTCACAATAGAAGGGCCAGCAGGAAGGACTTGCTGGTAAATTCATGTTTAAACTTAGCTAACTCAGATAAAACTAGTCATTTTGGGCAGCATCCAAGGATTTTGCTATTGAGTTTAATCTCACCAATGACTTTTCTTACCAGTCCTCCAGAGATTGTTTAGGAGTGGATTAGGTCTCTCATAAGACCCTGCTCAGAAGTAAAGAGACCTGATATCACCACCATAGTCATTGCTTTCCTTTTTTTATTTATAAAACATCTCTTTGAATCTTTAAGTTTTACTCTAGTAACTTCTTTATTGACTTTTCTCTTGAGAAAGAACAGAACACATTCATGTTATAAGGTGGGTAAAAGAGACAAGATTTTAGAACAGAATTCAGGAACTGCTAATCTCAAAACTTCTTTTCAGGCTGCTGGCATTAAGACAGACATTGTAAGTACTCAGAAAATATGGAACTGATTGGTTGATTTACCTTTGGGAACTTACCGCAGAAGAAATGTGTACTGAATTATAAACCTTCCATCTTTTTTAGAATGACAAAATTAAAAAATAAGTTGGTCTCAGGAAGAAGAGCAGCAGGAATGCATTGCTGTGTCCTCTTGCAGAATTGTTTGACTATTACATGATAACTATGAAACAGATTGCTATTTTTAAAATATTCCTAATAATTGCATTCTCAAATGCTATAACTTTTGCTCTATTTGCTTTTAGTCCAGTCGCTCAGTCGTGTCCAATTCTTTGTGACCCCATGGACTGCAGCATGCCAGGCCTCCCTGTCCATCACGAACTCTGAGTTTACTCAAACTCTCACATCCATATGTGACTACTGGACAAACCATAGCTTTGACTAGATGGAAATTTGTTGGTAAAGTAATGTCTCTGTTTTTTAATATGGTGTCTAGGTTGGTCATAGCTTTTTTCCAAAGAGCAAGTATCTTTTAATTTCAAGGCTGCAGTCACCCTCTGCAGTGACTTTGGAGCCCCCCAAAATAAAGTCTCTCACAGTTTCCATTGTTTCTCCCATCTGTTTCCATGAAGTGAATGGACCAGATGCCATGATCTTAGTTTTCTGAATGTTGAATATTAAGCCAACTTTTTCACTTTCCTCTTTCACTTTCATCAACAGGCTCTTTAGTTCTTTGCTTTTGTCCATAGGGGTGGTGTCATCTGCATATCTGAGGTTTTTGATATTTCTCCCAGCAATCATGATTTCAGCTTGTGCTTCATCCAGTTCAGCGTTACTCATAATGAACTCTGCATATAAGTTAAATAAACAGGGTGACAATATACAGCCTTGACATCCTCTTTTCACAATTTGGAACCAGTCTGTTATTCCATGTCTAGTTCTCACTGTTGCTTCTTGACCTGCATACATATTTCTAAGGGGCAGGTAAGGTGCTGGGGTTCTCATCTCTTTCAGAATTTTCCACACTCTGTTGTGATACACACAGTCAAAGGATTTGGCATAGTCAATAAAGCAGAAGTAGATTTTTGGGGGGAACTCTCTTACTTTTTCTATGATCCNGTCTGTTATTCCATGTCTAGTTCTCACTGTTGCTTCTTGACCTGCATACATATTTCTAAGGGGCAGGTAAGGTGCTGGGGTTCTCATCTCTTTCAGAATTTTCCACACTCTGTTGTGATACACACAGTCAAAGGATTTGGCATAGTCAATAAAGCAGAAGTAGATTTTTGGGGGGAACTCTCTTACTTTTTCTATGATCCACAGGATGTTGGCAATTTGATCTCTGGTTCCTCTGCCTTTTCGAAATCCAACTGGAACATCTGGAAGTTCACGGTTCGTGTACAGTTGAAGCCTGGCTTGGAGAATTTTGAGCATTCTTTGGCATCACCTTTCTTTGGGATTGGAATGAAAACTTACTTTTTCCAGTTCTGTGGCCACTGTTGAGTTTTCCAAATTTGCTGACATACTGAGTGCTGCATGTTCACAGCATCACCTTTTAGGACTTGAAATAGCTCAGTTGGAATTCCATCACTTCCACTAGCTTTGTTCATAGTTATGCTTCCTGAGGCCCACTTGACTTTGCCAGCATGCCAGGATGTCTGACTCTAAGTGATGATTGCCATCATGGTTATCTGGGTCATGAAGATATTTTTTGTATAGTTCTTCTGTGTGTTCTTGCCACCTCTTCTTAACATCTTCTGCTTCTTTTAGGTCCATACCATTTCTGTCCTTTATTGTGCCCATTTTTGCATGGAATGTTCCCTTGGTATCTCTAATTTTCTTGGTACTCTAATGTTCCCTTGGTACTCTAAATTTTCCCATTCTGTTGTTTTCCTGTATTTCTTTGCACTGATCACTGAGAAAGGCTTTCTTATCTCTCTTTGCTATTCTTTGGAACTCTGCATTCAGATGGGTATATCTTTCCTTTTCTCNAATTTTCCCATTCTGTTGTTTTCCTGTATTTCTTTGCACTGATCACTGAGAAAGGCTTTCTTATCTCTCTTTGCTATTCTTTGGAACTCTGCATTCAGATGGGTATATCTTTCCTTTTCTCCTTTGCCTTTTGCTTCTCGTCTTTTCACAGCTATTTGCAAGCCCTCTTCAGATAACCAATTCACCTTTCCACATTTCTTTTTCTTGGGGTTTGTCTTGATCACTGCTTCCTGTACAATGTTACAAACCTCCATCCATAGTTCTTTAGGCACTCTCTATCAGATCTAGTCCCTTAAATCTATTTCTCACTTCCACTGTATAATCATAAGGGATTTGATTTAGGTCATACCTGAATGGTCTAGTGGTTTTCCCTACTTTCTTCAATTTAAGCCTGAATTTGGCAACAAGGTGTTCATGATCTGAGCCACAGTCAGCTCCTGGTCTTGTTTTTGTTGACTGTATAGAGCTTCTCCATCTTTGGCTGCAAAGAGTATAATCAGTCTGATTTCAGTATTGACCATCTGGTGATGTCCATGTGTAGAGTCTTCTCTTGTGTTATTGGACGAGGGTGTTTGCTCTGACAAGTGCATTCTCTTGGCAAAAATCTGTTAGCTCTTGACCTGCTTCGTTTTGTACTCCAAGGCCAAATTTGCCTGTTACAACAGGTATCTCTTGAGTTCTTACTTTTGCGTTCCAGCCCCCTATAATGAAAAAGACATCTTTTGGGGGTGGTAGTCTGAGAAGCTTTTGTAGGTCTTCATAGAACCATTCAGCTTCAGCTTCTTCAGCATTACTGATCAGGGCATAGACTTGGATTACTGTGATATTGAATGGTTTGCCTTGGAAATGAACATAGATCTTTCTGTTGTTTTTGAGATTGCATCCAAGTACTGCATTCTGGACTCTTTTGTTGACTATGATGGCTACTCCATTTCTTCTAAGTGATTCCTGCCCACAGTAGTAGATATAATGGTTCTGAATTAAATTCACCCATTCCAGTCCATTTTAGTTTACTGATTCCTAAAATGCCAATGCTCACTCTTGCCATCTCCTGTTTGACCATTTCCAATTTGCCTTGATTCATGGGCCTAACATTCCATGTTCCTATGCAATATTGCTCTTTACAGCACTGGAATTTACTTCCATCACCAGTCCCATCCACAACTGGGTATTGTTTTTGCTTTGGCTCCATCCCTTCATTCTTTCTGGAGTTATTTCTCCACTGATTTCCAGTAGCATATTGGGCACCTACTGACCTGGGGAGTTCCTTTATCATTGTTTTATCTTTTTGCTTTTTCATGTTGTTCATGGGGTTCTCAAGGGAAGAATACTGAAGTGGTTTTCAATTCGTTTCTCCAGTGGACCACGTTTTGTCAGAACTCTTCACTATTGCCCTTGCTTTATGCCACAATAAAAATACATTTGTTTTTATCTTAGTCCTTTAGGCATTTTCTTGACAAGCATGTGCACTAGGTAAATAATGCAATATTTACAAAGATGAGTTTTGTAGTTGCCTGGATTCAAATCCTAGCTCTTTTGCTTATTAGCTGTAGGTCCTTACTTCATGTTGATAGTATTAATACTTATTCTACAGGAATTAAGTTAAAACTTATGCAAAACACATGACAGAGTAGTAGGCACATAGGAAACACTCAATAATGGTAGCATTTACTATTGGGATTCATGTTGACAATGCTGATGAGTGATGGCCTGTCACGTATTGTAGCAGGTTCATTGGAAGCTATAAAAGAGAAATTGCAGCCCTTAATTTCAAACAACCCAGAGACATGAAAGTTCTGTTGCAATCATGGACCAACTGATAAAACAATCACTAAAGAATAACTGAAGTGTTTAAGGAAGGTATGTTTTGAGGGCTTTATGTTCATGATAAACTCTAAGCAAAGGTTAGCTATAAAAGACTTTAAAAGACTTTTCATTCATGTTCTAGAATTATAATTCAGTCAGCAGAGAAGAGAATGTACTGAATAGGAAAGAAAGAGGACATTAGTAGAGTTTTAGAAACCTGTTAGAGCCATCTAAGAGAAAGAGAGTGGGGATCTGGACACAGAGGAATGTGAAAGAATAAGATAGACAGGAAGTGGAACACTGGGTCTGAAGAATAATTTAGAGATGATTCTTAGGTTTTGGTTTTATGATATTGTTCTTCACTGAAACAGAAGCACAGAAATAAGGGTAAAATATAAATTTCAGTCTATACTTAAGAGTAGG
>SJYX01004478.1:0-23684 GCA_006410675.1 Oreotragus oreotragus
CTCAGGTGTACAAGAAATGTCACAGTGCTTTACATCCTTAAATAAAATTAAATCCAACCTCAAGCTGTCATCCTACTAGTTCAGGTTAAAAGTCAACTCAGTCACCATCATGGCTCCCGCAGCCTCGCAGCGTCCAGCAGAGATTCTCGGGGGAGTCTCTGTCAGGGCTAACATTTGGGTTTTGGCTTGGGCTTCCCAGGTGGCTCAGATGGTAAAGCATTTGCCCGCAATGCAGGAGACCCGGGTTCGATTCCTGGGTTGGGAAGATCCTCTGGAGAAGGAAATGGCAATCCTCTCCAGCACTCTTGCCTGGGAAATCCCATGAACGGAGAAGCCTGATAGGCTACAGTCCATGGGGTCCCAAAGAGTTGGACACGACTGAGCAACTTCACTTTCACTTCAGTATGTGAAAGGTTTGAACCAACATGATCCCCTGATAGGCTGTGACTTTTTAGGAATGGGCAGACAGCCACCTGAAACACACACACACACACACACACACACACACACACACACGTACCTCCTTAGAGCTCTCAGGGGAGGGAAGCTGGGGATCAAGTCATCCTTCTCTGCAGAGCCCTTATCTCCAGCATGCCATGCCTCTCTCTGCTCCTCGTCACTGAGCCTGCCACTCTGCCTCCACACTCCTCACCTTCCTCTGTGGGTTTTGTCTCTGGCCAGCTGAAGCTTGCAGAAAATCTAAGAATCTTCAAAACTACAGAAGCCTCAAGAGAAGCGTGGAATCCAGAGGCCAGGTCTAGTCCTCAGGACAGGGAAGGTTGAAAACACAACAGCAGCAAACACACCTATATCCTAAGCGTGCTGCCGCACTGCCCACAAGACCACAGTTCTTAAAACCCCGCCCACAAGTCCGACAGCATGGGACAGTGAAGTTCCTTTTTCTGGCAGATGACACAGAACTCAGCTATCCCTCAGAGTTGATGGCAGGCCGGGACTGGCCATCAGATTAGCTGCTCTGGGGGAACAAAGACAAGGGCAGGGCACATCCTCATCTCAAGGAGCTTCTGGTGACACACACATGGAAACCTGGGATCGGGTACCAGTGGATTTAGGGAAGAGTTGTGAGCTATAAGCCTGAAGGCCAGATCCCACTGGCCTTAACACATTTTTCATTTGCCAACATTTACAACATTTAAAAGCAAAGGCCAGTTTACACAAGTTTCTATAAATCTAGAATCTCTTAAAAACAATAAGGGGGCCTGGAAAGCCAGGTCTGCGTCCCCATGGCAGCCATCCCTAGGGACTGAGTGGAGGCTGTTCCGGGCGCCTGGAACCAGCGCTCCCCGCCAGTTGGCCACAGCACCCACCACTCCCGGTGGTGCCATCCCCGTCTGCTTCCTTCCTGCGTGCTGCTGGCTCACCGCTACAGGTTTTAGGCTTGCAACTCCTGGGTGGACTAAATGAAATTATACTCAGGACACAGTGGTAAGCGTTCCAGGAAACTAACAGCTTCTTCAGTTCTTCAGGGCTCAGTGTGATGGATCTGGAGACTCAGAATTATTTCAGGCAAGCCTGAAGATCTGAGCAGAGACTAAAGAAACTGCCATGTTTAAGTGATCGACTTGTTTCATCTGCAGATGTTACAGACCAGGCCAGTCATCCTCCCAGCATCACACAGAGTATATGTATGACGGTGCTGAAGACCAAACCCGAGGCAAGAACAGGGATTTGGGAAATGCAGCTGCGGCTGTTCTCTGGTCTCATTTCCCGTCACTGCTATCCTGAGTACCGCATGGATCAGCCAGTCACAAGGGGACAAGTGTGTGCTGGAGTGAGTGAGCTGCCAGAGGCCACGCCCATGGACACTCTTCTCTCGGACACAGTCCTGTCCTGACCTCAGGTCCATGGGCTCAGCCCCAGCCTTTAGCGACACCGGCTTCATTTTTCTGAACTTAAATTTTCAACAGATTATTAAAAGCTCAGAACTTCTTGCACAGTCAGTTAGAAAAGTCTAACAGAAACACGAGGAACTGTTAAACTTAGCAGACAAAAATAAAGGAAAGAAAAAATAATTTTTTATTGAGAACATCTAGACTTGTCTGGCTTTCTTGGGGCAGGGGTGTGGTTCAAGTAACAATCTGGGGAAACTCTTCCCTATATGTCTGAAAATAATGCTTAAAGACCAGAAAGCAATATATGAAATAAGTTAACAAACACCAATTTGACAAATGTATCCTACATGTTGAAAAGTGTTACTGAATACAAAGGACAATTCATGTAAACCTCCCCTTATACACACATCCCCAACATGCAGCTGTGTGAACCTTTAACTGCTTGAAACCGTATTGACCCAACAAAGGAGAGCTACTTAGAAAGACCACGAGGAAGCACAGGGAACAGAGACAGGCATCAAAGCTGCACGCCGAAGCACCCACCTCCTCTAGCAGAAGGGGCAGCCAGCCTCCTGGGCCGACTCTGAAGAGGCTGCAGGCAAGGTACTAAGAGGCTCCTTGACCCCTGATGACCCAGAAGAAACCGCTTACAGCTAACAGAGTATCTGACAGATTGTACACAATAACATCTTCCCCTGAGAGAATATCTAGGAAACGAGCATTTTATCTCTGGTCTTAATAGTTTGGGGAAAGAGGACATAGTATCTGTCCCCGATGGCTCAGCATGTGCACCCACCGACCAATGCAGGAGACACGGGAGACGTAAATTCAGTCCCTGGGCCAGGAAAATCCCCTGGAGGAGGAAACAGCATCCTGCTCCAGGGTTCTTGCCTGGAAAATTCCGTGGATTCCGTGGACAGGGGAGCCTGGTGGTCTATAATCCAAAGGGTCGCAAATACTCAGACATGATTGAGCAACTAAGCAGGCACGCAGGCAAGACATAATGGAGTATTTTCAAAATTGACATCCCAGCCATCAGCAGGAGGACAGCATCTCAAGTTACACTTAGAAATATTTTGGGCTTCCCTCATGGCTCAGCTGGTAAAGAATCCGCCTGTAGTGCAGGAGACCCTGGTTCGATTCCTGGGTCGGGAAGATCTGCTGGAGAAGGGATAGGCTACCCACTCCAGTATTCTTGGGCTTCCCTTGTGGCTCAGCTAGTAAAGAATCCGCCTGCAATGTGGGAGACCTGGATTCGATCCCTGGATTGGGAAGATCCCCTGGAGAACCTACTCCAGTATTCTGGCCTGGAGAATTCCATGGACTATACAGTCCATGGGGTCGCAAAGAGTCAGACATGACTGAGCGACTTTCACTTTCTTTTCAAGACACTTCTATATTAGCTGCTGCTGCTAAGTCGCTTCAATGGTGTCCAACTCTGTGCGACCCCATAGACGGCAGCCCGCCAGGCTCCTCTGTCCCTGAGATTCTCCAGGCAAGAATACTGGAGTGGGTTGCCACTTCCTTCTTCCTTCTAGAGTAGAATATTCTTAAAAATGATTTTTAAAGTTTGGCTTTAAAATGAAGGATATCCACTAGAAAACAGGATTTTTGAAGATGTTATAATTTCTATACCACAGGATTAAAAAAGAAACTCATGTTTGAAAAAAAAAAAAAGAACACTGTCATGCTTTTAAAGAAACGGGGGTTTTTAGTTCACAGTCAAAAAATGAGTGATTGATAAGCCAGTGTCACAGATGATGAGGAAAAGAAAATAAAAATCAAGTTCTCAAAATACACAGAAGACTTCAAAACGTGCACGGACTCATATGCACTCACGTGAATGACTCAAATGCACTCATGTGAATGCACACCCACAGAGGAAGCAAGTGAAGCACAGCCAGTGCCCTGGGGCCATCCCTGCCGCAGACCCGGGAGTGTGTGTCTTGGGAAGCACACGGCCCTCCCCGCTGTTCATTGTCTCAAATACTGTTCATTGGAAACCGACCAGGGAGAACAGGAGATTCCCTCCAAAGATACCCAGAGTGCCGCATCAAGTTGTACCACCAAATAAGCAATAAAACAGCAAAGCCATCAAGCAGGTTCTAAACGATTTAGTCTCCAACCAGAGATCAAACTGCCAACATCTGCTGGATCATTGAAACAGCAAGAGAGTTCCAGAAAAACATCTACTTCTGCTTTATTGACTATGCCAAAGCCTTTGACTGTATGGATCTCAATAAACTGTGGAAAATTCTGAAAGAGATGGGAATACCAGATCACCTGACCTGCCTCTTGGGAAACCTGTATGCAGATCAGGAAGCAATAGTTAGAACTGGACATGGCACATCAGACTGGTTCCAAATAGGAAAAGGAGTACGTCAAGGCTGAATATTGTCGCCCTGCTTATTTAACTTATATGCAGAGTACATCATGAGAAATGTTGGGCTGGATGAAGCACAAGCTGGAATCAGGATTGCTGGGAGAAATATCAATAACCTCAGATATGCAGATGACACCACCCTTATGGCAGAAAGTGAAGAGGAACTAAAGAGCCTCTTGATGAAAATGAAAGTGGAGAGTGAAAAAGTTGGCTTAAAGCTCAACATTCAGAAAACTAAGATCATGGCATCCAGTTCCATCACTTCATGGCAAATATATGGGGAAACAGTGGCAACAGTGGCTGACTTTATTTTTCTGGGCTCCAAAATCACTGCAGATGGTGACTGCAGCCATGAAATGAAAAGATGCTTACTCCTTGGAAGGAAAGTTATGACCAACCTAGACAGCATATTAAAAAGCAGAGACATCACTTTGCCAACAAAGGTCTGTCTAGTCAAGGCTATGGTTTTTCCAGTAGTCATGTATGGCTGTGAGAGTTGGACTATAAAGAAGCTGAGCACTGAAGAATTCGTGCTTTTGAACTGTAGTGTTGGAGAAGACTCTTGAGAGTCCTTTGGACTGCAAGGAGATCCAACCAGTCCATCCTAAAGGAGCTCAGTCCTGGGTGTTCCTTGGAAGGACTGATGTTGAAGGTGAAACTCCAGTACTTTGGCCACCTGATGTGAAGAACTGATTCATTTGAAAAGATCCTGATGCTGGGAAAGATTGAGGGCAGGAGAAGGGGACGACAGAGGATAAGATAGTTGGATGGTACCACCAACTCAATGGACATGAGTTTGGGTGAAGTCCGGGGGTTGGTGATGGACAGGGAGGCCTGGCGTGCTGCGGTTCATGGGGTTGCAAGGAACAGGACACGACTGAGCGACTGATCTGACTGACGGTTGAGAAGAAAGGAGCCTCTTATAAATGTCCAACATTAGTCACAAATCTGCAGGTCTGTGAATGAAAAGAAATGCTGAAATGACCATGCCTGACTACAAAAAACACTTTACTGATTACTTTTAAGAATGTACATTGTGGTGGCGGAATGCAGAGCTGTTGAAGAGACGGCGACAGAGGAGGAAGCCTTCTGTATCAGAACACTGAGTGATGATGAAATAAGACTCGCTGACAAAGCTTCAGTTACACTCCCTGGGCCTTATGGCTTCAGCTTTACCTCTGTCCCCTCTCCCCAGCTCCCCTGCCCCTCCTACCCAGTCACTGAGTGAGAAGAAAGAGAGTCGCCTTAGGGAGTGATGTGTTCTTGACCACAGAGCAGGCAGCCTTTAGAAGCCCTGAGAGGCCTGCTAAAGCTCTCGCTCTGGACCCAGGGGCACTATTTCTGAACCTGAAATCAGTGCAGAGAGTGGGTGTTTCAGCAAGGAGATGAGAGGGAAAAAAGAGAAGTGGGAGGGAACTCAAATGTTTGCACACTAATTGACTGACTATGGTATAGACATGGTCTCCAAACAGGACAATTCCTTGGGTATAAGAAGACAAGATTTGAGCATCTCTGAGTAATTAAACATTTTAAGTCCATTCCTACAAACGCTTATTTGCTCTCTGACAATCGTGAAAGTCACTCAGTTGTGTCCGACTCTTTGGGACTCCACAGACTATACAGTTCATGGAATTCTCCAGGCCAGAATACTGGAGTGGGTAACCGTCCCCTTTTCCAGGGGGTCTTCCCAACCCAGGGATCGAATCCAGGTCTCCCACATTGGAGGTGGATTCTTTACCAGCTGAGCCACTAAGGAAGCCCAACACTTATTCTGTGTATTGTTTAAATGTACATACCATTTTTAAAATGGTGTATGGGGATGATCCGGAGGGATGATGTGGGGTGGGAGGTGGCGGGGGGGTTCATATTTGGGAGTTCATGTACACCCATGGCGGATTCATGTCAATGTATGCCAAAACCAATACAGTACTATAAAGTAAAATAAAGTAAAAATAAAAATTAAAAAATAAATAAATAAAATAAAATGAATACATGCAGGGGACTTTCCTGGTGGCCCGCCTTGCAATGCAGGGGATGTGGGTCTGATCCCTGGTCGGGAACTAAGAGGCCACATGCCACAGGCTAATTAAGCCCGCATTCCACAACTAGAAAGCCCACATGCCAGAAGGTCTCGAGTGCCGCAACAAAGACCTGACGTGGCCAAACAAATAAAAGGAAATTTTAAAAAATTAATACACGTAGATAATTTAAAAACACCTAACACACATTGGGGTAAATACTCAATTAAAAATATTTTTCTAACTGTTACAAGATTGTGGTCAAAACTTGGATAGCCTTTGTCTGGATAACACTCAAGAAACTCTATGCCTCATTGGGTCTATACTTTGTTTACTATTATTGTTGCTGTCATTCCTATTACCTTCACAAAAGCAATATATGTTGATTATAGAAATTAAGATTGGACTGCAAGGAGATCCAACCAGTCCATCCTAAAGGAGCTCAGTCCTGGGTGTTCCTTGGAAGGACTGATGTTGAAGGTGAAACTCCAGTACTTTGGCCACCTGATGTGAAGAACTGATTCATTTGAAAAGATCCTGATGCTGGGAAAGATTGAGGGCAGGAGAAGGGGACGACAGAGGATAAGATAGTTGGATGGTACCACCAACTCAATGGACATGAGTTTGGGTGAAGTCCGGGGGTTGGTGATGGACAGGGAGGCCTGGCGTGCTGCGGTTCATGGGGTTGCAAGGAACAGGACACGACTGAGCGACTGATCTGACTGACGGTTGAGAAGAAAGGAGCCTCTTATAAATGTCCAACATTAGTCACAAATCTGCAGGTCTGTGAATGAAAAGAAATGCTGAAATGACCATGCCTGACTACAAAAAACACTTTACTGATTACTTTTAAGAATGTACATTGTGGTGGCGGAATGCAGAGCTGTTGAAGAGACGGCGACAGAGGAGGAAGCCTTCTGTATCAGAACACTGAGTGATGATGAAATAAGACTCGCTGACAAAGCTTCAGTTACACTCCCTGGGCCTTATGGCTTCAGCTTTACCTCTGTCCCCTCTCCCCAGCTCCCCTGCCCCTCCTACCCAGTCACTGAGTGAGAAGAAAGAGAGTCGCCTTAGGGAGTGATGTGTTCTTGACCACAGAGCAGGCAGCCTTTAGAAGCCCTGAGAGGCCTGCTAAAGCTCTCGCTCTGGACCCAGGGGCACTATTTCTGAACCTGAAATCAGTGCAGAGAGTGGGTGTTTCAGCAAGGAGATGAGAGGGAAAAAAGAGAAGTGGGAGGGAACTCAAATGTTTGCACACTAATTGACTGACTATGGTATAGACATGGTCTCCAAACAGGACAATTCCTTGGGTATAAGAAGACAAGATTTGAGCATCTCTGAGTAATTAAACATTTTAAGTCCATTCCTACAAATGCTTATTTGCTCTCTGACAATCGTGAAAGTCACTCAGTTGTGTCCGACTCTTTGGGACTTCACAGACTATACAGTTCATGGAATTCTCCAGGCCAGAATACTGGAGTGGGTAACCTTCCCCTTTTCCAGGGGATCTTCCCAACCCAGGGATTGAATCCAGGTCTCCCACACTGGAGGTGGATTCTTTACCAGCTGAGCCACTAGGGAAGCCCAACACTTATTCTGTGTATTGTTTAAATGTACATACCATTTTTAAAATGGTGTATGGGGATGATCCGGAGGGATGATGTGGGGTGGGAGGTGGCGGGGGGGTTCATATTTGGGAGTTCATGTACACCCATGGCGGATTCATGTCAATGTATGCCAAAACCAATACAGTACTATAAAGTAAAATAAAGATTAAAAAATAAATAAATAAAATGAATACATGCAGGGGACTTTCCTGGTGGCCCGCCTTGCAATGCAGGGGATGTGGGTCTGATCCCTGGTCGGGAACTAAGAGGCCACATGCCACAGGCTAATTAAGCCCGCATTCCACAACTAGAAAGCCCACATGCCAGAAGGTCTCGAGTGCCGCAACAAAGACCTGACGTGGCCAAACAAATAAAAGGAAATTTTAAAAAATTAATACACGTAGATAATTTAAAAACACCTAACACACATTGGGGTAAATACTCAATTAAAAATATTTTTCTAACTGTTACAAGATTGTGGTCAAAACTTGGATAGCCTTTGTCTGGATAACACTCAAGAAACTCTATGCCTCATTGGGTCTATACTTTGTTTACTATTATTGTTGCTGTCATTCCTATTACCTTCACAAAAGCAATATATGTTGATTATAGAAATTAAGATATTAAAGAGGAATAGAAAAGAAAGGGAAAAATCACCTGTAACTATGTCTAAAATAGTTTGGTGTCTATTGTCTGTCACTTTCCTAACCACATAAACAATATTTCATATGTACATGAGTATCTAAGTCTATACAAACTATGGGCTTTCCAGGTGGCACTAGTGGTCAAGAATCCACCTGCCAAAGCAGGAGACGCAAGTTTGATTCCTGGGTCAGGAAGATCCCCTGGAGGAAGAAATGTCAACCCATTCAAGTATTCTCACCTGGAAAACTCCATGGATTGAGGAGCCTGGCGGGCTACAATGCATGCGGGTTGCAAAGAGTCAGACACGACTGAGTGACTGAGCATACACACACAAACAGTAATTTTTCAAAATTCGCATCATGCTGCTGCTGCTGCTGCTGCTGCTAAGTCGCTTCGGTCATGTCCGACTCTGTGTGACCCCATAGACGGTAGCCCACCAGGCTCCCCCGTCCCTGGGATTCTCCAGGCAAGAATACTGGGGTGGGTTGCCATTTCCTTCTCCAATGCACGAAAGTGAAAGGTGAAAGTGAAGTCGCTCAGTTGTGTCTGACTCTTAGCGACCCCATGGACTGCAGCCCCCCAGGCTCCTCTGTCCATGGATTTTTCAGGCAAGAGTACTGGAGCGGGGTGCCATTGCCTTCTCTTGCATCTTGCTATAGTGACTGTTCTATAACTTATCTTTCCAGTTAATAACAAATTATGAATATGTTATTCTGGAACAAAATTTTAATAGTCTACACACTACAAATTTGCATATAAATTGTATACTATATTTGAACCAATTCCTTAGAGTGAATATTGAATTTTAAAAAATGTCTTGCTGTTTTAATGCCTGAGGATCAGACATGGAGACCTTTGGATGCCAAGCAGAATGGACTAGATTGTATCCTGTGGATCAGTCATTCTCAGGGGTATGGTACTACACCTCCAGGGAATATTCTGAGAAGTCAGGCAGATGCTTTTGGTTTTCTTGATGATTGGGGGTTGCTAGTGGTATTCAGTAGCTTGGGCACCCAGATGCCAGCTGCCCTGCTGTGTGCAGAGCGGTCCTGAGCCAGAAAAAGCTGCCCCACATCCTGCAGGACTTTCAAACGCCCTGCTGGAAATGCAGGATCCCAGGAGCCTGATTATGGTTACCAGAACCTGTTTCACAAGCAAATGCAAACTATTCTATGCCCATTTTAAAGAACCACTAAGTTTTCTACTATCATGTAAATCAAGGGGGAATGTTTTCTTAATGCTTTACCAAGAGTTGTGTGTCTTGCTTTGAAAATTATGGGGCTTTCCCCAGTGGCCCAGTGGTTGAGACTCTATGCTTCCAGTGCAGGGGGCGTGGGTTCCGTCCCTGATCAGGAAAGTAAGATCCCACACGCCACACAGCACAGCCCAAGAGTGAAAATTAAAAAACAAAAAAAGGAAATTATGTCTCTAACATCACCACCCCATTCCTATTATTTGCATCAGCAACAACTTTTAAGAGTCATATTCATGGTGATTCTAAGAGGATAGGTAAGGATCTTATCACTTCCTCGTGTCTTCTAATATTGTTGTGCCAAATGTTTATGTAATAAAATACATATCTTTAAAGATTCTTATTCCTTCATATGACCAGTAATGCCTTCTGCTACCTTTTACAAAATTCCACGTAGGTAGGCCTTATTTTCTATTGGTTTCATCTTCAGAGAATAAAGAGAACATCAACAGAATTTATTGTAAACAGTAGTTGGTGGTCGATCGGGTGGAAAGCTAGAAGAACAAGGGAAACATTCAGAGACCTTCAGGAGGAAGATGAGGAGATAACACAGGGCAACAGGTATGACTGTGTGGAGAGAAGAAAAAATAAACAGGGACAGACCAGAAAAGATGCAGGAACAATCTGCTTGGGGAACTGATGAAGACCTAGGAGGCTGCAATGCCTGAAAAAAAAAAAAAAAAAAGCTCTAATGGGGGACAACTTAAAAAGGAGTCTGGAACTCAGTGGACACGCAGGGTCAGAGAGGGGCTGTCACAGCAGCAGGAGAGTGACTGTGTTCTCAACAAGTCTCACATGTGCACATGAGCACACACAGACACACACACATTCTTACACCGACACATTCAAATTCCAGATTCATTACCAAACAACCTTCCTCCCCTCCTCCTGCCAGAGGGAAGACGGCTCACACCATTGATTCTGAACCCTGACAGCTCCGTCTGAGGCGGGCAGGCAAAGCCTTATTCGGTTTATTTATTTGTTTGTGATTCTCCATCCAAGATAAACCCCGAAACAAATTTCAAGCGTGCTTTAAGTACACTCTAGGTTATAAATCACACGCTTGCATTCTCATACTACAGTAAGCATGAAATCGCATAGATCATCAATAGAAATATATGCCTCCCTGCCTTGCCGAATCCACACACACGCATCCACGCCAAGAGAGAGGTTGAAAGGGAACTTAGACTGGGCACCCATGATGATTCACCTGCAACACACGTGTCTATGGATCAGAAGAAACCAGAACAATTAGAATCGGAGGACACCAGACTGGGCAAGGGCCCCAAGGTTCTAACCGGCAGAAAAGCGTTTCCAAAATGAAAGGGTGGAGATTCACGGACATTAATCATGAGAGCACAAATGCTGGCGAAAACTGCAGGGAGAAGAGACGGCCCCGATTCATATTCAGTTTCCAGTTAAGATGAAAACTGTATTATGTGCTGACGTATCTGATTTTAACTTATATACCCATCTTGATTTCAAATTTTCTGAGATTAGATCATGTAAATACTTCTTTAAACAAAGGAGGAGTGAGGCCACCGTATCCCCCAACATAAAAGGGACTATTTAGTTGTCCTGATGCATGTACGTGCAATGGTCCGTAAAAGATGAACATCACCTTCTCGTGTGCCTTTCTTAACAATCAGAGAGAATGGCCACCATATTTTTCTCAGCTGTTAGCAATTATCCCCCACATCGCCAAACAATGCCTGTTGCGTTCCATCAAAGCAAACAATGTGCCTGGAAACATCACGGTTAAATTCTCAGACCATTAAGCTCTTGTTTCTTTTCGAGTCACTTACCGTCTGAAATGTATTCTTTAGTACTTTCTCCTTTGCACTGTGTGACGTATGAAAGGCAAGCCAGACCCTGCCTGGAATGGCCCATGGAGGGCTTGTCTAGGCAAAGGCACAGGTAACTCTGTCCATCTCTCCCTCTCTCTGCCACCTGATCGCAGGTTCAAGGAGAGGTAGAGTATCTATATATTGGGTATGTACTGTGCTACCTTGCAGGAGACTAAATGAGCCACGAATAAACAGAAAGTGACCCAAGGCGAAAGAAGATGCTGCAGGTACGGATCCAGGTGGCTATGGCTTAAAGGTCATGATTGTCCCACCTCCACCCGACGAGGCACAAATTCCAAGCACCTCGCTGTGGGGGACGGGCCTCCATCTGCACACGCCACTCACCTGCTCTCCTGCCCTCCGCGCTGCCCCTCACCCCACTCTGCTGGTCTTCCGCCATGCCCTCCTCTCTCGAGCCTCTGGGCCATCATGCTGTGGTTCTTCCTGGAACCGCCTGAGTGGCAGCTACTTACTATTCAAGATTCCAATCTTCTGTCACACACACTAGGGTGATACCCTTTCTCTCTGCCTTTATAGGGTTCCTCTCCATCCAGGCACCTGTGAGTTCCCTTGTGATGATCTCTTTACTCGTCTGCCTCCTAGAATATGAGATTCCCAGGATGGGGACCAAGTCCCTTACGTGTGTATCTCCTGGGCCGGGCATAGCGAACACCTGATTGGAAAGTTCTCCCTTTTCTTCTAAAGGGCAAGGAGAAGGGATACCATCTATCAAAGCTGTTAAAACTATCATTTATTTCCCCACTGAGGGCGGAGAGGGGTTTGCCAATAGTAGCTGTTACTGCCAGGCCCGTATAGCTGGCTCACCGTGCTGGAGAGGGAGCAGGCAGGGGATACAGGGATACAGGGCTCCTGACATGACGGGACCCAAGAACTTGCCCTTTACATGATGGCCACAGAGTGCTCAGGGGATGCTCATTCAATTCAATCTGCACCCCGTCCATGCCGCGGGGAGGTGGGGTCACAGAAGGTCGACTTGGGAGACTTCAGAGTTCTTGGAAATGGGGGTTAGGAGGAGGATGCTCCCTGGCAGGGCCATGCTGGGGGAGGTGCAGGAGGGACACAAGAAGTCCCCAGCACCCGAGGCCTCTCCTCACTCTGGCCGGCCAGCCCTCCCAAGCTGTGTGTGAAGGTTCCCTGCAGCATATTCAGTTCGATGGTGAGCGGACATTCATTGCTGGCATCTCTTTCTTTTTTATCACGTTAGTCCCTTGGGCAAAAGATGCAGGGTCTTTGTTGACGGAAAGAACAGAAAGTCTCACATTCACAAAGGGGAGCAGATTTAGACTTTAAGGTTACCTTCTAGTGAGGGGATGGGAACAGTCACAGATAAGCACCAATGGAGATGAAGAAAGAAGCCATTCATCATATGACATTAACCATTGCCAGATCACATGCTCTGAAGCGCACCGAGAATTAGAACTTCGTATGGATTCTACAACCATTTTGCAAACAGCACAATTATTTTGAATTTGTGTGTGTGTATCAAGTGTGTTGGCTGATCAAATGTAAACAATGCTTACGACTCTTTGACGTGTGCTTAGCTTTTAATATACTAAGAACCACCTCTCTAGAACTTCAAGAAGGTCTTGCCAGTCTGGAATCATTTACAAGCTCAATAGACAACGGGCATTGGATCTATTTCATCGAAAGGAAAGATGTGATGTGCTTATTACTCACCAAATGAAGTTTTGCCCAGAATTCAGGTCCTTCTTCCATCTGTCTGAGGCTTGGTGGAATGTACCAAAAGCAAATATTGGCATATTCAGGCTGAAGAGGAAGAAAGTTTGAAAGCTGTTAATTAATCTTAGAATGCAGTTCAACTCTCAGCTAGTTTCTCTGAGTCATCATATGTGTCTAACGTTGGTAACATCAGAATCTGATAGATTAGACATCCATCCTGTCTTACTTTCTGTACAGCTTATTGGGAAATTTTCTCCTCCGTTGGTGTACCCAGAGAGTGCTGTTTCCTCTGGATATGGGATGAGCACAAGATCAAGAATAAACACAATTAAGTTAGAAGCTGAGCCAACGCAGATCTAACTAAGCATTAGTTATAGTGTCTGACACGCAAACACCCAGAGGTGCCCTCATTTGTCCCTCTGGTGTGATCACTCACCTAGAACCAGACATCCTGGAATGCGAAGTGAAGTGGGCCTTAGGAAGCATCATTACTAACAAAGCTAGTGGAGGTGATGGAATTCCAGTTGAGCCATTTCATATCCTAAAAGATGATGCTGTGAAAGTGCTGCACTCAATATGCCAGCAAATTTGGAAAATTCAGCAGTGGCCAGTTTTCACTGGAAAAGGTCAGTTTTCATTCCAATCCCAAAGAAAGGCAATGCCAAAGAATGCTCAGACTACTGCACAATTAGACTCATCTCACATGCTAGTAAAGTAATGCTCAAAATTCTCCAAGCCAGGCTTCAGCAATATGTGAACCGTGAACTTTCTGATGTTCAAGCTGGTTTTAGAAAAGGCAGAGGAACCAGAGATCAAATTGCCAACATCTGCTGGATCATTGAAAAAGCAAGAGTTCCAGAAAAACATCTATTTCTGCTTTATTGACTATGCCAAAGCCTTTGACTGTGTGGATCACAATAAACTGCGGAAAATACTGAAAGAGATGGGAATACCAGACCACCTGACTTGCCTCTTGAGAAACCTATATGCAGGTCAGGAAGCAACAGTTAGAACTGAACATGGAACAACAGACTGGTTCCAAATAGGAAAAGGAGTACNCAAGAGTTCCAGAAAAACATCTATTTCTGCTTTATTGACTATGCCAAAGCCTTTGACTGTGTGGATCACAATAAACTGCGGAAAATACTGAAAGAGATGGGAATACCAGACCACCTGACTTGCCTCTTGAGAAACCTATATGCAGGTCAGGAAGCAACAGTTAGAACTGGACATGGAACAACAGACTAGTTCCAAATAGGAAAAGGAGTATGTCAAGGCTGTATATTGTCACCCTGCTTATTTAACTTATATGCAGAATACATCATGAGAAACGCTAGACTGGAAGAAGCACAAGCTAGAATCAAGATTGCCGGGAGAAATATCAATAACCTCAGATATGCAGATGACGCCACCCTTATGGCAGAAAGTGAAGAACTAACGAGCCTCTTGATGAAAGTAAAAGAGGAGAGTAAAAAGTTTGGCTTAAAGTTCAATATTCAGAAAACGAAGATCATGGCATCTGGTCCCATCACTTCATGGCAAATAGATGGGGAGACAGTGGAAACGGTGGCTGACTTTATTTTGGGGGGCCCCAAAATCACTGCAGATGGTGATTGCAGCCATGAAATTAAAAGATGCTTACTCCTTGGAAGGAAAGTTATAACCAACCTAGATAGCATATTCAAAAGCAGAGACATTACTTTGTCAACAAAGGTCTATCTAGTCAAGGCTACGGTTTTTCCAGGGGTCATGTACGGATGTGAGAGTTGGACTATAAAGAAAGCTGAGCACTGAAGAATTGATGGTTTTGAACTGTGGTGTTGGAGAAAACTCTTGAGAGTCCCTTGGACTGCAAGGAGATCCAACCAGTCCATCCTAAAAGACATCAGTCCTGAGTGTTCATTGGAACGACTGATGCTGAAGCTGAAACTCCAATACTTTGGCCACCTGATGCGAAGAGCTGACTCATTTGAAAAGACCCTGATGCTGGGAAAGAATGCCAGCAGGAGGAGAAGGGGACGACAGAGGATGAGATAGTTGGATGGTATCACCGACTCAATAGACATGAGTTTGGGTGAACTCCAGGAGTTGGTGATGGACAGAGAGGCCTGGCGTGCTGCAGTTCATGGGGTCGCAAGGAGTCGGACATGACTGAGTGACTGAACTGAACTGAAAACTGATTATTAAATTATCTCACACATCTCCTTCTAACAACTTCTTCTCTATTTAAGGTAGCCAAAGTTGTCTTCTATTACCTGCTATGTTTGACGAATGCAAAATCACCGATTACCTGTGAGGTGATAAAATATGACATACTTGGGCCTCACTTAACCAGGCTTGCTATGACCCTGATCAATATAGCATCAGAAGAAGGAAAAAAAAAAGAGCATCACCTTGACTCCTGACTCTCGAGTATCGGTGTCGGGAAGGGTGCTAAGTCCACTAGAGACTTTGCTTGCAGTGCACACTTAGCCCCTGGGCTCGGAACCCCCAGAGTGAAATTCAGTCCATCACAGAAATGGCTGAAGAACTGGCATTTTCAGAAGCATTTCAGGGGACTTCCCTGGTGGTTCCATGGTTAAGAGTCCACTTTCCAGTGCAGGAAACAGGGGTTCGATCCTTGGTCGGAGAGATCCTACATGCCTTAGAGCAACTAAGCCCGAGCGCTGCAACTGCTGGGCCCACGCATTGCAATGAAAGAGCCCACGTGCCTCCACTGAGACTTGATGCAGCCAAATAAATAAATTAGTTAATAAACTAACTTTTAAGAAGAAGCATTTCAGGTGATCTTAAGTGAGCTGCACATCATCTATGTTTGAGAACTTCTGGGCTAAAGTGGCCCAATTATTTTCTCCAGTAATCTGGTTTTCCATTAGAAATACTTTGGTTAAATGTGGAATAAGGTCTCACAATAGGCTTTGGGCAGCTGTTTTCACAGAGGCATAAACACAGGGCCTGCTAGGGGCAATCACAGACTTGTACTCAATGACCAGGTGATAACAGATATTACCTTGGGGGCTGACAACTCAGACACACCAAACTGCTCAGAAAAGACCATGGGTCATGCCCGCCCCCCGGCACCTTCCTCATCCATCGCATTCTTCGTGCTGATAGTTTCAGAAATGACTTCCATTTTCCCACCACAAACGCAGTTTGTAGGTAATAACCAGTGTCAGCATAAAGTTTCAAAGTATTTCAGAGAGAGAGGAAACGGCTATCATCTCATCTCCTAAAATCAAAACTGGTACTATAGAGAGTTTGGATTTTAGTGGATTTTAAATTACAAGTGATAGCCCAGAAACATTCCCAGCTCAACAAGATAAGCTCTTTTTTTTTTTTTTTAACAAGATAAGCTCTTGATCTGATCATCCTTTCACCTTTGAAGTCAGTAACGGGTTTATTGAATTTGACCAAAAAAAAAGTCAAAAGATTTAAAAAAAAGAAGAAGAAGAAAAAAAAAAAAGAGCTACAAGTCTTCAAAACAAAGAGTAGTTCAAAATGGATACTTTGTAATTCTAGTCAATTTCCACAAACATTATTCATGAGACTATAACAGTCTTTACAAATCTACACAATGTCCTGACCTTTGAATTATTTAATCATCTAATGTGAACAAATCTGTTGTTGAATAAATAAAGTCACTATGGTTGATTAAGAAGTAGAAAAAATGGAGTTATTATCTGTCACTAGATTCTAGGAATTTGTGTCTTTATGTAAATGAAGGATTTTTTTCCAGATACCGTTTATGTCAGTTATCAATTTATTGCCTCTCAGCTCCAAATCCACCCTCTCTGTATGTCCTGCAATAATGGAGGTGGTCACTATAAATATTTCTCCTTGCCATCTGGTCCCATCAGAGGCTTTATCAGCAGAGGGTGCTGGAGGGCCATGGAGAAGGAGGAGCGGCCTCCTCCCGGTCTCCCGGCTCATCTCACGGGGCTCCCGGTCTCCCGGCTCATCTCACGGGGCTCCCGGTCTCCTGGCTCATCTCACGGGGCTCCCGGTCTCCTGGTTCATCTCATGGGGCTCCGGCAGTGGGTGGGGCCCTCGCCAGCAGTTTTGGTGTCCAGAACCAAGTGGCCCCAGCAGCATCCCCCAGCACCGCACCCTGGGCTGGCTTCACCACGGCCTGGTCACCGGTGGGCGCCCATAATGGTTTTCCCTTGCACACTCTCCTCCAGGGATCTCATTGGGAAGGCCGCCAGCTAGGCGAACTTGCCTTGGATGGCTTGAGTGAGTCCAAGATTCAGCAGTGCCCTGAAATCAGCGTCCTGCTCTGCAGCACTCCAGCTGGTGGATTCCTAGAGATCCCACCGGCCTGACACCTTGGGGGCTGTGCCTGCTGTCCTGTGAGTCACACACGCCCTTTCCAACCAAGTCTGCAAGGAGATCTGAAGTCTGGGTGAGGGCGGCCTCTTGTCTGATGCTCCGTCTCAGTTTTAGAAGCGATGGCTGTTCTCTACATCATCTGCTATTTCTGTACTTTTAAAGGTCTTTTTCTCTCTTATGAGGCATCTCCCATGACTCCAATTCCCTGTTACTAATTCTTTTTTTATGGAACTCTTCACAAATCTACATATCATCCTTGTACTGGGACTACACTAATCTTTTCTGTATCACTCCAGTTTTAATATATGTGCTATTAAAGCAAGCATGACAATTCTTTTTTTTTTTAATTTTATTTACTTGGCTACACTGGGTCTTAGTTATGGCATGTGGGTTCTGATCTAGTTCCCAGACCAGGGAGCCAGTGCAGGCCCCCTGCATTGGGACTGCAGAGTTTTAGCCACTGGACCACCAGGGAGGCCCCAAGCACTGTAATTCTTCACATTGCATCTTCCCACTTCAAATTACTGTGCAGTTTTTGCCTTCTTGTTAGACACTAATACATCATTAAATCAGCCATTCCCTTTCATTTTCAGGGCAACATTATGAATCATTTTGCAGTAGCTTCCTTCTGATTCCCTGGTGGCTTAGATGGTAAAGAATCTGCCTGGAATGCAGGAGACCTGGGTTCAGTCCCTGGGTCAGGAAGATCCCCGGGAGAAGGGAATCCCACTCCAGTATTCTTGCCTGGAGAGTTCCATGGAAAGAGGAGGCTGCAGGGCTACAAATCCATGGGGCCATAGACACGACCGAGTGACTAACACATCATTAAATTAGCCGTTCTCTTTTATTTGCATGGCAATATTGTGAATCATTTTGCAATCATTTCTATCTGCTATCACATCTGCTCAATATTTTATAATTTGGGACTTATGCCTTTTGAATCATGTTTTAAACTCTCTTCCTTCGGTCAGTTTCAGTTTAGATAGTTTGGAAGTGACAAATCTGGGATCTCTTTGCCCGGCCTCTTTGAGAATGGTGTGGCTTCAGTGCGATGACATTTGACAACTGGTGAAGCCTTTTTGACATTTCATTTCATTGGAGGAAATTTGATGTGCCACTTGGTGGAATACCTTTATGATAAATCATTCCTCAAATTATTAAAACTTGAAAAAAACAAGTTTTTAAAAAAAGTAAACAATAAACCTTGAGTATTCACAAAGAGTGTTCACAATGAGTTTTCCTGTCTCTGCCTATGTAGCTTTTATTTATATGAAATATAGACCTTCTTCAAATGCCTTCAAAGCACTAAATTGTGTTATCAGAGTAGAATTATTCACATGCCACTTAATTGCTTATATATACAAAAGCCTGACCTCTTGGGTGTCTTAGGACCACATTTAGCCCATATTGTCTAACACTGTAACACTGAGAAGGCATAAGAAGGAATCCAAGTGTCCAGACCAGGCAGGTGATAGAATGGCACAAAGAGTCTGTACCAGTGAAAGTGTCATCATCTTTTTTAAAAATTCATGAAGACAGAACATAAAGAAGTGTCATGAAAGAAAAGATGGGTTCATTCTACCCTGATTTTCACAGAGAAAGAAAGGAGCTGTCTTCCAAGAAATAAAGCCAATGCTTTAATGTCAATTCCAGCAAGGATTATTGAGCAAATAACAGGAGACTCTTGGGGAAAAAAAGTCAATGGTCACCAAGCTGTAGTGGCTCACATTCTCTAAAACTGAGTTTTGTCAAAAGAGACTATTCTCCCTTTCGGCAATATCATTAGGTCACCACCACCACAATAACAATAAAAGGGAGCAGTACGCTTTTTAATAAGTATAACTGTAGAGTCTCGCACATATACCAAAATGATCAGTCATGCAAATATAGAATGGACAAGGGGCTCATGATGGATTTTATTTGACTTCAAGCTCACAAATTTTAAGTAACCAATTACACTACTGAAAAATTCTAACGACAGCACTTGGTAGCACAAAGAGCCTGGGTTTTGGACTCACATGGATGCAGTCTGAATCCCAGCTTCACCAGATCTTTGCTTGGACAGGTATCTCTAAGCTTCAGCTTCCTAATCTATATGATGGAGATGGCACTGTCTACCCCACAGAGTTGGCTTGATGAGTAAAGGGATTATTTCCAATATTTACTATCACATATGGCACACAGAAGGCATTCTCCTATGCAGCAACTATTACCTGGAACTATACTGATAGGAAAATACATCCTCTTCTAGTGGATGAACAGCACCATTAAAAACTCTACTATGTGAGACACACCATTGTGCTAATTTCTGCCTATATATTAGAAGGGGACTATGAAAAAATCATAGCATGTCAGAGGAAGGGCAACTTACGTGTTCAATTTAATAAGAAACAGAATAGAACTCAAAATTTTTCTATGTTCCAGATATAAAATGTAGAAAAAAGTGACTTAATGCTTATCTCTAGGAACTCAGACAATAGTAATAAAGCTATTAAAGATACAAGTGATCAAACTGCAATGGGATGAATATTTTAAAAGAAGAACTTTCTCATAACCCAAGAAACGTTCCTGACAAAGCAAACAAGCTCACATGTAGAGGCCAGTGTACCCAGGGTGATGATAAGCACGTGGGATGAGCAGATGTCAGTGTGTGCTGAGGAAGGGTGATGCTGGAGACAGAGACAGGCGTCCTTAATGAAGGCTTTCCTCATCAGTCATGCTGGGCAGAGGGGCTTCCTCCCAGAAGCAACTGCAGAGTTTCAGTCCAGGGCACAGATTTCATTTTATTAGAGAGCCCTCTTGGTGGCTGCAGTGTGGAGATGGGCTAAAAGGTCTGAGACTGGAAGCCGGGGATGAGTCGGGAGACAGTGCCGACCTGGGGGAGCCTGAACTAAGGTGGTGGCTGGAGGAATGGGGAAGGGAAACAGTGAAGGCAGTATCAAGACTTTTAAAAGATGGATTGCTGCTGCTGCTGCTGCTGCTGCTAAGTCACTTCAGTCGTGTTCGACTCTGTGTGACCCCATAGACGGCAGCCCACCGGGCTCCCCCATCCCTGAGATTCTCTAGGCAAGAATACTGGAGTGGGTTGCCATTTCCTTCTCCAATAAAGATGGATTAGAGTTCCAATAAAAGAGAAACTGGCTCATAGCTCTGCTGGAAAAGAATTCCAAAAATTCATCTGGAAAATGAATTTATCAAACTGTTGATAAAGAAAATTTCAGGACATACAAAGGACTAGAGTTCAGAAGACAAATCAAGGATGGAGACATAATTGAGATGATTGATGACAAAGCTCTAGATATGGATAAAACATTTCAGGCAGAGTATGTAGACACAAGAAAGGACCAAGACAGAAGATAGCAGAACATTTAAGTGGAACCCAGATGAAGAAAACTGGGTTTTCTTATAGAGCCAGAAAAGAAAAATCATATGGAAAGGAGAAAAACTAGGAGAGAAACCTAAAGAAGCCAAAACGAGAGAATTTCAAGAGGGATAAAGTGGATAATGGTGCAAAATGCTGCAGAAATCCAACAAGGAGATGAAAGAATGTGCATTGGATTTAGCATTTTTAAGACTGTTGTGATCTAATATAACTACATAAAAACTATGTTTAAAAAACTGTAAGTTGCAATATGCTTGATACATATTGAATCCTAAGAGTAGGATGCAATAAATATTAGAATACAAATAATTAGAGCTTCCTGGAAGAGGAATAAACTATGAATTCTCTTACATAGGAAGTGTTCAGGCAGAAGTTGACTTCCTGTTACAAGAACTATCAAGAGAGGTTTCCTGCAGTGAGCAGGCAGTTGACTAGATGTCCTTGAAGATCCTTTGTAACTCGGAAAGTCGATGAAGCCTAAATAACTCTTTCTAAGGCAGAACTCAGGAAGAGAGAAACAAAAAGTTGAATAACTGGGACTCTCCCAAGAGATCAAAATAAAATATGTGAATGATAGTATATACCTCTAGGAAATCATCTATTAGATCTTAGGTCCAACATAGAAAAATAGAATTTTCAGGGGCCTATGAATAATGCAGAATTCATTCGAAATGATAAGTTTCAATCATCTACAAGAACATATATGTTATTTTTATTCTTTTTAGGAAAAGATATTCAAGTACTGGATGCGCTGTTTGGTGGTGTTCATTTACAGTTTTTAATGTTCCACTTAACACTCTCACAGTGAAAAATATATAACCCATGACAGACTTTGGTTTTTCGTAAATTGACAGTCTTGCAGTTTTACAGACCTGGCTTCCCATCAAACCTGTGGTATCTCGTCTCTTAAGTATGCCTTCGACTTATATTTAATAGACCCAAGGAAGGCTTTTTTTTTTTTTAAACAAAAAGAGGCTTATCAACTTGACTCTTATATGTGACAGTCATGGTCTAAATTTACTTTATTTCTCTAAATGGATACAGAGAAAAGAGGTACATACAGAATCCCTTGTAAGTAGGAACTCTGGAGGACCACTGAAGAAATCATCTTTCTTGCTTTGGGGCCATCTGGCTCCCAGAGATAAAATAACCAGGGCAGGAGGCTGCCTAATGATTACAATCCACCTTAACTTTCATTACAAGGATGTGAATGCTTGCATTTCCCTAAAGCTGATGGCAAGAGGTTCCTCCCTCAAATTTTTAGCCTTTAGGAAGAATATATACACAACTTTTAAATCAGTTCGTAATTTTTCTCATCACTGTTCCTCTCAGCTCTATCAAAAGCTCATGCAATTCTGAAGTGTACAGCACTTTTCGTCAACCTTTTCGCTCCCACAACCAGAGAAATAAAGAAGGCACTTCAAACTTGAGGGAAATAAAGAAGTAATCTCAAGAAAATGCAAGATGGTAACTCAAACCCAAGGAAATAAAAAAAAGGTGGTTCAGACTCAGACTCAAGCCAACCATGCGGTTGTTGCTTCATCCTTACATGATACGTATCTATCTCTAGAAAATACAGACATTTTCTTCCTTAGATACAATGCCATCGTCATGTCTAACAAAATCACTGATAATTCCTACCAGTTCTTTTGAGAAATTCCCCAGCTGTTTCAACGTTTACTGTTTATGACTGAATCCTTTAAACTAGGATTCCAGTGTCTACCCGTTGCCTTCGGTTGTCCTCTCAGGTGTCCTGGACCCTGAAAATGATTATCATCACTCTCTCCTTTCTTTTTCTTCATGCCACTGACCTGCTGAAACCAAGTCAGCTGTCCTGTGGAATGTTCCATGTTCTAAATGTCTTCTGGCTTCCCTCTGCTGTTATTAGAAAGTCATTTAAAGAGCGATTCTTCTGCTATTTTTGCAAGTCCCTTTCTATCTCTAGTTTTCAAGGGGTTTGAATTCTTAGAACCTTCTGATCTGATGTCCCCTTGGCAGGCAGTGAGGAAATCCATGGCCAGGAGTCTCCAGAGAGTGTCTCCCAAAGTTGTCTGAGGGCCCTCCTCACACCCCACGGGAGCTACTGCACTGGTCTCCCAACTGGTCTTGCTTACTCTTTTCTTGTCCTCCCCTCACCATCACCACCCTCTTTCTAGTGAAATCCAGCACCTTCTTTCAAATTGAAATCAGACTCCCTTCTGCTTAAAATTTCTTCAAGGGCATGCTAATAAAGTAATGCTCAAAATTCTCCAAGCCAGGCTTCAGCAATACGTGAACCATGAACTCCCTGATGTTCAAGCTGGTTTTAGAAAAGGCAGAGGAACCAGAGATCAAATTGCCAACATCTGCTGGATCATGGAAAAAGCAAGAGAGTTCCAGAAAAACATCTACTTCTGCTTTATTGACTATGCCAAAGCCTTTGACTGTGTGGATCACAATAAACTGTGGAAAAGTCTGAAAGAGATGGAAATACCAGACCACCTAACCTGCCTTTTGAGAAACCTCTATGCAGGTCAGAAAGCAACAGTTAGAACTGGACATGGCACATCAGACTAGTTCCAAATAGGAAAAGGAGTATGTCAAGGCTGTATATTGTCACCCTGCTTATTTAACTTATACGCAGAGTACATCATGAGAAACGCTGGACTGGAAGACACACAAGCT
>SJYX01004478.1:27115-89503 GCA_006410675.1 Oreotragus oreotragus
GGCTGGATGGCATCACAGACTCGATGGACGTGAGTCTGAGTGAACTCCGGAGATGGTGATGAACAGGGAGGCCTGGCGTGCTGCGATTCATGGGGTCGCAAAGAGTCGGATACGACTGAGCGACTGAACTGAACTGAATTACAATTCAAGGGGGTATTACAAAAGCCAAAGGCCTTTACCAGCACCCACATGGTGCCAGCAGACTCAGTCTCTGCCCACCTCTCCACACCAGCACCTGCTATACCCTAACCTTGCTCGATGCACCTTCCTTTGGCTCTTCGAGGGGGCAGAACTTTTACAGTTTCGTACCTTGCGGATTTCACCTGGAATTCCTTTCCCTTGAACCTCTGCATGGCGTGCTTCTTACCCATGCACAGCAGGTCTCAGCACCAAGAAAGCCCCCCAGGGGCCCTCCCTGTACCCAAACCAAACAGGCCACCCCCACCGCCATTTCAGCATGTTTGTTTATTTATCACTCTATTTATTCCCATGTCTGGAACTGTCCAATTAGCTATTCATAATTATTTATTTTCGCTCATGTATCTCTCTTATTGTTTCCTTAGTATCTGTTTTACTCTTTCCTTAAGACGTCCCCGACTCTGATGTTCCTCATTTAACAATCTGCTTGCTTAATTGCCTGTTACTTTCCCTTTGAATGTAAGCACCATAAGAGCAAGGAGCTTCCCTGTCTTGCATCTCCACCGCACAGCAATTGCTCAATAAATCTTGCTGAATGAATAAATACCAAAATATAGCCAAATTGCTTATACATAGGATAGATTCCTAGGCTATAGCCTCTAGGTGATTTTTACATTATCTTAAAAGTTGGTACAAAGTATACACTATAAGAAGGTCTAACTGAACCCCACATTTCATATTTCTTAAAATCAGATTTCAATAATATTTTATCATTTTAGCCATACATTAATATTTTAGGAAAAAAAACAATATTCTCTTTGTAATCACTTTGTTTCTTATTTATAACAAACAATCCAACAACAAACTGATTTATTTTCCCATTGTTCCAAAGCTAATAAGCTCTCATTATTCTATAAAAAGAGGAAACTATCTGCACTATTGTACATTCACTTTAATTGATTTTTCACCTACAGGCCCCACTATAATACAGTTCAGTATTTTCAGTACAATCATTATGCAACTTAATATATCAAGATAGAGGTCATAATTTATTTCGTATTATCTTTGGTAATTATTATCGAGCACTTTAATTTTCAATACTCAAAGGCAAGTGTTCTCTGTGACTCCAACAAAGGAGAAATACTCACTAATAGAATAAATTAACATAATGGACTCTATGAATTAAGCTAATGACTTGCTTTTAAGCCTGCAACACAAAAACCAATGAAATATAACAGATTAGAAAATTACCACCTTCATCACTGTTGACTGACAAAACCGCAAGTGCAACTCTGTAATCACTTACTTCCATCAGTAACTTGAATCCTTCTCTTTTCTTGATTTCTTCTACTAGGTACCTAAAAAAAAGTCACAATAATATTTATAAACTGCAATCTAAACATTCCACGAACCTGCCTGACATACAGTGAAACTATCATATAATTTCTAATGTAGAGACAAGGCTTGGAAATAAGTAAGGGTTCATACACAGATACAGGATTGGATTTAGAAAGATACATCTATCTAAATGTAGGTAGCTTACTGCAATCCACTGGGCTTGAGTAAAAAGCTAAATCTTTTTCATGAGATGATGTCTATCTCACACGTTAGCATCAGACTTTGAGTGAAAGCCACTCAGAGTAGACTGGATATGTATCTCTAACCATGTGGGATTTCACATTCATATTCTAGATGGGGATTTAGCATAGGTGCTTAAATTCTCTAGCTGGCATAGTGGAAAGGGTTTTCAGTGTGTAGTTTTGCTTGTGTGTTCTTTTTAGATCAAGGAAGCGTAACACCTTCTTTCCCAAGGCCAGGCCACAGGGAGCAAAGACTGATCACTGATATCATGCTAAAAGTAAGTAGATTGTAGACATTAATAGAATGCCTATGAAATTATCACAAATATCAGGGAAAAGAGAATTATCATGCCATAAACAAAGGCTGCAGCTAAATGAAATACGCAATATTACGGAGAAAAGACTAAAATGACATTGAAAATGTGGAGTAAATTAATGTTGACTCTGCCCTCCTGGGCTTTGTTATTTATTGTCTATGTGAAAAGATAAATCTTTTGAACAACTAGTCTTGAAAACTAGTGATTTGAACATGAGCTTTGAAAAAGTCATAACAATTGACACAGAATTTCAAATTTGGAGGTCAAAAGTAAGGAAACAGAGATGATGACAAAAATGTACTTGCCAAGGAATTTTTTATGTATAATAGCCAGAAGGAAGGAAGGAAGGAAAGAAGGGCTAGAGGGAGGAGGAGCTTTGAAAATCCTGTCCATATCACGTGGAATTATGATACCATGACATGGAACATGATCATGTAACTCAATTACATACATTCAATTAACATTTAAGGACAACAAAGAAATGTTTCCCTTTGGACCTCAATTCCTGTAAAACTGGAATAAACTATGCTGATTTTACAATCTCAAATGGATGTTGTAAAAAAATTAAATAAAATCATACATAAAAAATTATATAGAATATAAACTGTGAAAATGGAGGATTATTATTATTATGTTTATTTACTAAAGGACATCCCAGAATGTGGGTATCGAATACATCAGTTAATGGGATGCGGTTCCTTTTTCCAAAACATTTTTTTTTAGTTTTTTTGCATAAGGTTAAATATTGGTGTTTAACATAACGATTATCAAAATAATCTTTAATTTATAAAAGAAATTAAATTAACTTTAATTTTAAATTATTAAAAAATCTTATAAAAATCCTATCAGTATTAAATGGATAAAAATGAATATTTCATATTGAGCAATAATGTTGTGATACCACACACCCAGACTCACAAAGTATCTGGTGTTCTTTCCACATGCTCCTTTCCCTGAATAACTTTTCAGGAGATGTTACATAATTGTAAAGTTTTTACACCCTTAGCACACTGCCTAACTTTCAATAAAAGCAATTCTGATGGTCAATAGACATCAGAAAAATGCTTAAGGTCATTAGTAATCAGAGAAGTGCAAATTGAAATAACAATACTAAACCACGTTGCCCACAGGACACTGGAAACAAATTTAAATAGTGACAACATTTGGTGCTATGAATGTGACAGAGAGCTGCTACAATAGATGTTACATAATTGTAAAGTTTTTACACCCTTAGCACACTGCCTAACTTTCAATAAAAGCAATTCTGATGGTCAATAGACATCAGAAAAATGCTTAAGGTCATTAGTAATCAGAGAAGTGCAAATTGAAATAACAATACTAAACCACGTTGCCCACAGGACACTGGAAACAAATTTAAATAGTGACAACATTTGGTGCTATGAATGTGACAGAGAGCTGCTACAAACCGTTCAAAATTAATAACACTCATATACTCTTATACAGCAAACCAGTTATGAGATGCTTGTCTACCAGGAAAATCTCATCAAGACTAAGGTAGGTAGATAGATGGCTTATTGCATGGATGGATGGATAATAGGTTGGTAGGTAGATGGATCGTTGGATGGATGGATGGATGGGTGGATGGATAGGTAGGTAGGTAAGTAGATAGATTGTTGAATGGATGGATGGATGGATGGATGGATAGGTAGGTAGGTAAGCAGATAGATTTTTGAATGGATAGATGGATGGATGGATGGATAGGTAGGTAGGTAAGTAGATAGACTGTTGAATGAATGGATGGATGGATGGATGAATTGATGGTTAGGTAAACAGGTAGACAGGTAGGGAGATGGGTGGATTGTTGGGTGGATAGATGGATAGGTAGGTAGGTAGAAATATAGATAGAGACAGAGATGGAAATATAGATAGAGACAGAAATAGAGACAGATAGACAGATGATAGACGCATACACATATGTTACTGCATCTACTTTACATGTGTATGTGTATGTATTCCACACAGAATAATTAGAAACAAAATTAATATCCAGAAATGGACAAAGGTAAAATAAAATGTATTACAGCAACACATGTTCTATGATGCAGCTATTAAAGAGGATGGATTATATCCACTTCAATTAAACCACAGAGATGCTCATGACGCATGACATGAAAGCAGGGGACTGAGAGACATAGATAATGTGATTCCACTTTTTAAGAAGCTCTAAAAAAGAAAGCATAAGTGATCCCTCTCCACATGTATACATGAGCACGGAATAAAGCATGGACGACCAATCATAAATATTTGATGTACCCGAGGAAGGGAAAAACCGGATGCAATGCAGAGAAAGGGACTATTCACTCTCTGCAAAGTTTCATAGGTGTGGTTACTTACAATTTTTTGAAAGGAAATTAACAAATGAAAAAATATAAATTACAAAGCAAAATAAAACACACATACAAGCTTTATCTATACAAGGACCAGCTTTGTGAATCCTATTTTTTCCTTATCTTCTCAGGCACAAATGTAAAGGCAACCTGCAAACTCAATGCCAGCATTCCATCCTGAGGCCTGAACTAACCCTGAACACCCCCCAGACTACAGAATCTGGGGAATGATTCTAGAAGATTCTAGATGTGTTTGACTCTGTGACTCTAGGTAAACTCCTCAGCCTCTCTGAGCCTACCTCAGCTTCCTCATGCACAAAATGGAGAAGGAACTAGGTTGGTGAAACTCTTCCCCAGTAGATTATGACTACATGACATGCTGCCTATAGTCTTGATTTAAAATATCTGTCAAACTGGTGAACACTGCTCCTGGGGAAAACGCATGCTAGAGCACAGCTGAATCATTTCTGTTAAAACTCTGCTCTGTGCTAACCATGAGGCTCTGGGTTTTGTGTCAAGGTCAATGTTCCCATTCAGTTACTTTCAGAGTCTGTAAAACCTGGTGTAACACTTCAACTGAACTGAGGGTAGAGGAGATCTGCATAAAGAATTATAACAATAATAAACAGTTTACACCAGAGTTCCCAAACTATTTTTCCATGATATACTGTGCTAATAGGTTTCCCACTTATCCATTCAAATATATTTGAGCAATGTTAGGCTTATCAATTAGATTATTTTTGTCTGAAAGTAGGCGTGTACTTGGCTTAATTCATAAGAACATTTATTGAACTGTTTGGAAGGTTCAATGATGTCACCAAGAACTAGGCTTTTTCAGTTATTTCAGCCTGCCATGTTTGTAGCGTTATTGAATTCTCTCCTGTTCACAAGATGGCAGCCACAGCTCTGCCCATCACATCCACATATGACAGTGTCCCAGGAAGGAAGAGAAGAGGTTAGAAAGCATTTTCTTTTAGTTTTGCTCTATTTAGGTAAGAATATTTTCCCCAGAAGGCTTCACAGAATTCTTCCTGTCTCTTATTGACTGAATCTGAGTCATATATCCATCCCTAAAATCATGATTGGCAGAGACGGTAGACTTAGGCCAGTGTTCCCAGTTGGAATACTGCTGTCTATACAAAATGGAGGCTCTGTTGGCAGGGAAAAAGGAAGAATGGTATTTGGATGAACACTCAACAATGTCTGCCTACTGGCTAAAGTGAAGTTAGAATTGTTCCCATATTACAAGCCTTTCAGAGACTTCAATGTGCTAACAAACACTTTGAACCTCCAAGAGAGGACTAATGTATTGGTTTGCATTTCTCAAACATACTTGACTGTGGAGACATTTTTTGGAACAACATCTATTAAGATCTTCAGAAAGCCTATGCCCCCACAGAGTGTAGGTTCAAAAATGCTAGTTTCTAAACTGGTGCCTCCTCTACAGGGTACCTACCCTCTTCTTAAATAAATGCTTAAATAAATTGAGTTTTGGGGAGGAAATCCAAACAAATTCTGCCTATGTTCATAGGTGATTTATTCCTCACAACTTTTCAATATATAAAAACAGTCTAAAGATAAAATATGTGAAAAAAAAAAACTCTACTCTTATCTGATGCAAGCCATAAAAAAAGAAAAGACGTNAGTTTTGGGGAGGAAATCCAAACAAATTCTGCCTATGTTCATAGGTGATTTATTCCTCACAACTTTTCAATATATAAAAACAGTCTAAAGATAAAATATGTGAAAAAAAAAAAAAAAAACTCTACTCTTATCTGATGCAAGCCATAAAAAAAGAAAAGACGTACACTGAGGTTTTGTATAAAACTCAGGAACCACAAACCACTTCTACCAAAAGGCATCCAGGTATTGTTCAGAAAGCAACAATGACTTCATAAAATTCATTGTCTTTTCCACTAAGCTTAGCAAAAGAGAGAAATACTATACATTAGTAAGAGTTTTCACCAATCCTACTGGGTAAAAAAAAACACAACACCTCATTCTATTAAGATTCTGGCTTAGTTTTGAAGTGTACAAAATGAAATCTTGCTCTGAAATATTTCCTGTCCTTCATTCCATGTGTCCATCTAATCCTTGTGTATTTCACTTGCCCTTTTTGAAGGGCATGCATTCCTTTCCGTAAATAGCTTTCCCAGTCCCTTTCTCAATTCACCAGCCTCCTGGAGTCTCCCTGGAGCGCTCTGGACCAAGTGCGTCTTCTGGTCTCATCTCCTCATGGGAAATTTCTTCTGATGCAATGGAGCCTCCCTGAGTTTCTGAGATTTTTTTCCATCTGGTTTGTGCATGCTCTGCATACATGAGAACATATGGCATGGCCTGTGTGATTCACCACAGACTCCTGCATGTTCCATTCTACTGCACTGTGATGTTTTAAAAAATATAAATATAAGAAAAAATGCAAACGTTGGTCCTTCTAGAGTCTTCTACACTCTCTCGCTCTTCTCACGTAGAGAAATACACTAGCACAAAGATGCCATTGCATAACCGCTTACCTTTTCCACACTGGTACCAATAAATCCCTCAGTATTCATGCAAGTCAATGAAATGAATTCCATCTGAGAGATTACAGAGATTGTGTGTCAAGGGAGCAGATAAATGATACACGGGAGACCTAGCAAAGCAGCAGAATGGGAGTTCCCAAGCTGTTTGTTGTTGTTGAAAAGACTTACGCACATGACTCTTCTGGATTTGCTTTAAAAATTGCCCCTCAGCGAATATCCATTTAACTAGAGTGCCGTAACAACGGCCTACAAGGTGCCCTGAGCAACCAGAAGCCCTGAGGATTGTAGCACATTTTCAACTTTCCTAAGCAGATATCAGAGATCACAACTGCACGCCTTCTGCCGGAAATGGTGATTTTAAACCCCAGCCTTCTCGGTTTCAATTATGCTTAATAATCACACGCTGCTTTAGGCTCACAATGTCACTGGTTTTCAAACAACCGAGGAAAAAGGCAGGTTTTTAGTCATTAATATTTCCTGAAAGCAATGTTCTCTCATCCAGTGAAATGACAAGGGTCAAATGGAAATTAGGGAATGCCTTGGAGATCTAGGAACTAATTAGTTCCTCCTTTCTGGATTTGACAGCTCATGAAACAGGAATTGTTGTCCTCTTGAGAAGGTCTGTTCTTGCTTCCCTGAGAGAAGAAGGAGCATCTGACCAGGGTGATGCTGTCCACTGGTCCATCAAAACCTGGGCCTTGCGTCTTAAGGTCAATAGATGAATTTTAGAAATGTCTACTTATCTTTATTTATTTATTTTGGCTATGCCGGATCTTAGCTGCAGCACACGGGATCTTTCATCTTATAGTGGTGGGTGGGATCATTTGTCATGGTGTGCGAACACTTAGTTGTGGCATGTGGGGCCTAGTTCTCAGACCAGGGATTGAACCTGGGTCCCCTGAACTGGGGGGGCTTCCGAGGTGGTGCTCGTGGTAAAGAACCTGCCTGCCACTGCAGGAGATGCAGGAGACGAAGCTTTGACCCCTGGGTCGGGAAGGTCCCAAGAAGTAGGAAATGGCAACCCACTTCAGTACTCTTGCCTGGGAAATCCCATGGAGAGAGGGACCTGGCGGGCTACAGTCCATGGGGTTGCAAAGAGTCGAAGATAACTTAGTGACTGGAAAACAACCACCACCACTTCCTCAGGAGCTCGGGGTTCTGGCCAGTGACCACCAGGGAAGCCCCCAATGGACACATTTTCAAACTAAGCTCCATCCTGGTTCAGGAACATGGAAGTATTGCGTCCATAGAGTCAGTACAATCCTCACTGCAGTGACCCAGGGGAAAAGACTTCCCTGTGTTTGAGACCTGACTTAGGCAGGCCTGTGGGAACGGATACCTTATCTACCTCAGCTACTGATGACTGATGTGCACCCCAAACAGCAACACAACTGTCATCTGCAGCTTTCCTTTGCTAAAGTTATCGACTGAAGAAAGTCCTACTTCTTGGAAACAAAATGATGCCACTGCGACCTAGCAATTAGCCAAATACAGTCTTCTGACCATGGATGAGAATTTTTATTAGGTAAACTCTAAAACAAGTGGCTGAAGGTCAGTGGGCTTGATGAGAAGTGGTATTTTAACTCCTACCAGCCAGTGGTTTGACCGGATTATATTGGTTCATATAATCAATGGTGCTCTAGAGCTGGTTTGTACCGGTTAGTGAGATCCAACTGTTAAATATAAGAGAATTTACAAGCCATGGCTGTTGGCAGCTTGAAATTTTCCACAGCGGGAGTACTTATACCATGGAAATTGGCAGACATTACAAATTGTGGCTTCTCTTCCTCCTGAGATCCAGTTTACTAGTACACAATTGCACATGGGCACCAGCGAGTAGAATAAACTTCAGAATTCAGAAAATGTTTCCTCCTTCCTGAGGAGCAGACCACACTTCATTTGAAAAAAGAAAGAAATCATGAAAACAAAGCACTTATGTTGCTAACTTAAAATAATTGTTATTCCCAGAGAAACTTTCTCCAAGTTGATAATTTCACATTTGTTTCAAGTGACATGCCTAAGAGGACTCTGCCTCGGCACCGGGGATGGGGGACGTGGATGGCTTGTTGCCCACTCCAGGAAAGGACTGCTGGATAACAAGAACGTGGGACGTTAAGGCACGAGAGCCATTGTGACTAACAGCATGACAGAAAAGGGACCACTTTTCAAATATTTAAATATAGGTCACAGAGCCTGCAGTGATGCTCACTGAGATGTTAATTCAATTCAATTCAACATGACAAACACTTACAAACAATAAGTGTTGTTGAATTGAATTGAAATGTTAACATTTATTCTCCTGTGATATTTCTCTGCAAAAACTAGGAGGTATCCTTAGACTATAAATTAAATTCTACCCTGAGATGAATGTTAACTTTGTAATAAATATGATCATCAAATATTTATATCTAGCTTTGTTTCAGGACACCTGCCATTGAATTACTTAGCGGCTTAGATAAAATAATGCAGAGTCTACCATACTTGTATAGTATGAGAAAAATACAAACAGGGCAACAGAACTTTCAGTGAGCAACTATGAATATTTGTGGTTGACAGCTTCATGTTTTCACCGCTGGGTAGTTATCTCCCAGCTTCTGAAGACGACATCTGTCAGAAAGAACTAAATCCTTCTCGGGATTGTTGAAAAAGGAGCACTCTCTCCTCTAAACCTTGAAGTTGAACCTGGGAGGCTACAGATCGGACCCTCTTGGGAACTACCTTCTTAGCGGGGAGTAAACCCAATGTGAAGGAGAGCAGATCTGACTGACGAACGGAAAATTAAGGCCTGGTGAACTTGCTTAAGTGCTTAGACAAGCCATTCCACGGTCATCACTACACTGACTTATAAGTTACATGAGCAAATAAATTAACTTTGTTATAATACTTTGACGGTTTCTGTTGCTCACCACCAAGAGTCCTAATTTATTAAAATATTTATAGATTTTTCAAACTACTTTTTAAACCCAAGTCACCAGAAATGCTGACTTCTAACAGGCTTCTGAAAGTGCCAAGCCATCTCTTTTCCTGTCTTTATTTCCAAGCCCTTTGGCATATAACCTTGCAGTTCTTTCTATCTCTTGATACTGACCTTGGCCATCTGATCTGCTTGGGCCACTGGAATGCTAATGGGCATGATGCGTGCTATCAGGAGTTTAAAGCAGGCTTGCCGCCTTGGGCTTCTGTCACCACCATCACAAGAACAGGCTCTGGCTCAAGGAAGTTACAAGACACGCCAGCAGCACACCCAGGCCTCCCCCCACCCCCACAGCCACCTGAGAACGCAGCCAACTTGCAGACCTCTCAGAATAAACAACTGTCAGTTTAAGATCCTGGGTCTTCACTATTTCCAAGGCAGGAATACAGACGCAGACACAGAGAATGGACACATGCGGACACAGTGGGAAAGGAGGCGGGATGGGATGAATCTGGAAGCAGTGCTGATGTATATACACTGCTGCTGCTGCCGCCGAGTCGCTTCAGTCGTGTCCGACTCTGTGCGACCCCATAGACGGCAGCCCACCAGGCTCCCCTGTCCCTGGAATTCTCTAAGCAAGAACACTGGAGTGGGTTGCCATTTCTTTCTCCATTGCATGAAAGTGAAAAGTGAAAGTGAAGTCGCTCAGTCATGTCCGACTTTTAGTGACCCCATGGACTGCAGCCCACCAGGCTCCTCTGTCCATGGGATTTTCCAGGCAAGAGTACTGGAGTGGAGTGCCATTGCCTTCTCCAGGTATATACACTATCATATGTAAAATAGCTTGCTAGTGGGAAGCTGCTGTCTAGCACAGGGAGCTCAGCTTGATGCTGTGATGATCTAGAGTCAGGGGATGAGGAGAGGGGAGGGAGGTCCATGAGGGCTGGGATATAGGTATACATATGGCTCGAAAATCACTGCAGATGGTGATTGCAGCGATGAAATTAAAAGACACTTACTCCTTGGAAGGAAAGTTATGACCAACCTAGACAGCATATTCAAAAGCAGAGACATTACTTTGCCAACAAAGGTTCATCTAGTTAAGGCTGTAGTTTTTCCAGTGGTCATGTATGAAAGTGAGAGTTGGACTGTGAAGAAAGCTGAGCACTGAAGAATTGATGCTTTTGAACTGTGGTGTTGGAGAAGACTCTTGAGAGTCCCTTGGACTGCAAGGAGATCCAACAAGTCTATTCTAAAGGAGATCGGTCCTGGGTGTTCTTTGGAAGGACTGATGCTAAAGCTGAAACTCCAGTACTTTGGCCACCTCATGAGAAGAGTTGACTCATTGGAAAACAGCCTGATGCTGGGAGGGATTGGGGGCAGGAGGAGAAGGGGATGATAGAGGATGAGATGGCTGGATGGCATCACCAACTCAATGGACGTGAGTTTGAGTGAACTCTGGGAGTTGGTGATGGACAGGGAGGCCTGGCGTGCTGCGATTCATGGGGTTGCAAAGAGTCAGACACGACTGAGTGACTCAACTGAACTGAATGGCTAATTCACCTCACTGTACAGAAGAAAGTAACATAACATTGTAAAGCAATTATATTCCAATTAAGAAAAAAAGATCCTGGGTTTTCAGACAGTCTTCACTGGTACTCAGAGCACCCTTGTCACACAGAGCGGCATGCAGAGCACCTACACCATTCCCCCTAAAGAAGGAGGAGGCTGATTAAGTCTCAGGGAGATCCTGCAGGCTTTTGCCAGTGAAATATGAACAGGGAGTAAAGGAGAGGTTTTCCAAACCAGAGATCACAAACGCTGATGCTTCTAGTGACCAAGCAGGTAAGAAAAACAAAACAAAACAAAACACACCATGTGGCATTTGCCAGGCACTGTCCTGGGTGTTATACGAATATCAGTTCAGTGAATCCTCCTAACACTTATCTGAGTTCAAAGTCACTATCTTCAGGACCCTGGGATGGTACAGTATAGAAAGTTTCAGCAGCTTGTCCCGGTCATGAAGCTTGTCAAGGGTGGCCCTCACTTTCCCTGGCTCTTGGCCTCTCTGAACCACAGTGAAACAGGCTTGATGAAACCCAGGAGTGTGGGGGCCACCACTGTGCTCAGTGCCTCGTCACCATCACCATGTGGGACTGAGAGCGCGCTCATCTTCTGAAGGAGCCAGGAATCTAGACTGTTTACAATTTCCCTCTTTAAAACTGTTTGGAATGTTTGAATGCTCGATTTTTAAAACACAGTCGAGGTTAACTCAAAAGAGCTCAGGCTCGGCACATCACAGTTAGAGCCACACTTGGCCGTGGCCTGCCCTCTACCCCCCGGTCTCGGCAGCAGAGCCCTCTCAGGTGACAAGCGCCCAGCACGCACATCTCAAGACCTTCTATAGCATCACTGCAAGTGGTTTCAAAAGCTTTGTCCTTATGTTAGAAAAAGACGAGCAACCAGAATGCTGCCACATTCACCTCTGCCTGTCTGTCCTTCTGTCAGCCCCACACTCTCACAGGCCATATTTCGGGTCCTTGAAGTTACTGGGATCTCTCCCACACCCAGAGACTGGACCTGGGGCTCCCTCTGCCTGAAATCAATCGTCTCTCCTTTCCTCACTGGGTCTTAGCTGCATGTCACTTCCTCCAGGAAACCTCTGCCAGCACCCCTCATGACCACACTAGGGAACGCACCTGAGCGCTTCTGGAGCATTGTGTACCTCCCCTTACCAAACGTAGGTGAATCTGTATTTGATCTGCTCTGCCGCCTGGATGTATCTCTCCCCAGGCTAGGATGCTGCAGAGCAGAGGGGAGAGCTGCTTTGTTCCCAACATCTAAAATAGAGGGTGCTGAGAAAATGGTTATGACATGAAAGAAGGGATCCACATATGAGAGAACAGGTACAGATCTTGCAAACGTACTTTCAGTGAGTCTATTAGACATCCATGGACACACAGACACACACACAGCAAGTACCTAGATAAAGCAAGAGCACGGTTAACTCTTTCTTCAAGGCCTAATGTGCCCAGGGCCTTCCAGGCCATCCAGAACTTGAAAGCATCTGGTCTCCTGCTGCATTGGATGGACTTGTCACCCGTGTCATAGCTGACATCATAAAATTTATCCTGCTGGAAGAGGTAAGATGCGTTGGCCGAGTAGCATCTCTTAAGAAGGTCCTTTTGGGAAAAAAAAAATAGAAAGAAAGACTTGTAATATTGTCCATTTTTCAAATACATTTGATTTAAAAAATCACACTCCACCAACAAAACCTCGTATAATATTCTGCTGCTTTGTGCCAAAGGCATTTGGTCTGGCTCTGTGACTGACCTGTCACACTAGGTGTGTATTAACTTTGAGACATAGACAACTCCTTGTATTAAAAAAAAAAAAAACAAACCAAATCCTCAGAGCTGAGAATGCTAAGTCCACCTTCACACTTGTATTGGTGAGTATTAAGAAACTTTAAACGACCATGTCATCATCTGTATGACATCAACATGGGCCAATTACTTCAGATTGGGAAAAAAAAATCTATCTGTAACTCACTCAAGGTTCCACATTAGAAAAATACCCAACACACTGTATATACTTTATACAATTTCACAGGTGAAAAAAGAGTAGGCCTTGGGGCCTTCGCTGGTGGTCTAGTGGCTAGGACTCCAGACTCCCAACGCAGGGGCCCTGGGTCTGATCCTTGGTCAGGGAACTAGATCCCTGCAACTGAGAATTCCATGTCACAAGGAAGATCGAGGATCCCATGTGCCACAACTGAGACCCAGTGCAGCCAAAGAAATATAAATTAAACAAACAAAAAAAACCACTAGGCTTTAAAATCCCTTTTTTCAAAATCCATAATGAAAAGGCCAGAATCGACAGTTAACCCAGAGATTAAAAAAAAAAAAAAATCTGAGGAAAGAGCAATGGAAGAGTAAAAAAAAAGAACCGATTAAATAGCACCTACAGTTCCCTCGGGTTCGGGGTTTGGTCTCACACTGGTTTCATCTGTAATCAAATTCAATTTACATTTATTGACTGGTTACTTCTCTCTACAATTTACCCTGAGTGACAATTTACCCTATTTCCATTCTACAGTCTTTACTTTGACCTCAAATTATTAGCGTTTAAGCCCTGTTTCCTTCAAGGCATGTGGGACCTAAAACCCCAGGATTCTGAACCGGCTCCTCAGCCCCCACAACTCCCTGAGCATCTCCACTCCCAGGGAACAGCTGTTAGAACCTCTGCTTCCCCAGCATAACAGACTATTCAATGTCCCTCAGCCACAAGATCATGCCCTGTCTATATCTTTGTTCACACTGTTTGCTCGACCTTTAACATATTCACATATATTTCTCTGCTTTAATATATTTGGCACATTCGGAAGACTATACCCAGCATATTTATAAGCTGTAAAGCTTACTAACATCGAATGTGGCTTCTCTCTTTGGGTTCCATCTCAGGTTCTGCTTCCCTCCAGTGTTTTTTCCCTGCCCCTCTGACTAGACCCCTTTCCTCCTCTCCCCCTTGACTGCATTTGCTTTGGTTCTGAGTCACCCCTACTCAGCGAGCAGCCCTCTACATTCTCTCCTCGAGAACCAAGCAGCTTCTCGACGGCAGGAATCATTTTCTGTCCATGTCCACACCCATAGGGCTTAATACGGCTCTGAGCACAAGACCCTTACTAAGCTGTTGGTGGAGGACACAGCTCCCCACACTCTGTCCCTCTCCCCATCATCCTGACATATCATATGAACAGAATAAACACAGGCACAGGAACACTGTCCAGACTTTAACAATGCAGAACCACCAGCGCTGACAGGAAGCCCTGGAGAAACTCCCCAGAGTCACAGAGGTCCTAGAAAAAATGATCCCTCCTAAAGAGGGAATATGCATTTTATTTTTTCTTAGAGACTACGTATTCATCCATTTAACAAACATTTAGAAATTTACTTATGAGTCAGGCACTGTACCTTACAGGGTGCATACCAAACAGAAAACATGTTTTCTAATAATAAGGATTTGCAGTTCAGTGGGAAACTGATGTATAATTCAATGATTATTTTCAATATTTACTTCTAAGAATAAGCTTTCTTTTGTAGACATTGTTATATTTAAAATAAAATGCTTTCCATGAGAGAATGTGTTTATTCCATGTACCCATCTGACTGATCAGCAAGTATAATATAAAGAATAAAAAGAAAATTTCAAGGTATCATATTCCAAATGAAAGCACACATTTGCTGTTTCAATAACAATATTGGCCCGTGTGGACACTAATTTGGGTATTATTTGCACCAGAAAGTATCATTCAATACTATGCAAAACAATGTATACTGACTATAGTCAAGAACTCCCAATCCCACTCATCCACTATCCAAAAGTAAACTGATTTTAAAATAACAAAGGAATGCTCATAAGCCTTCAGCCTGGCTCAGATGGGTAATATTGGTAGACACAGGAGAAGAGGAGATTGCTCCAATGTGATCATTAAGGTAGAAAAAGCACGTATTCTTTAATCTTTAGCTTAATTCTATCATCAATCTCTCAACTCTGATCATAGCTGCCACCGCCACATCTCCCTACTCTCAGAGGTCAGGAAATTTGGGTATTGCTTCCATAGCAACTACAGCCTGACCATATATTATGACATTAAAAGGCCACTGCAGCTTAAGGACAAAGCACACATGCTCGCATGCACACGCGCACATGCACGCGCTCACACACACACACATACACACACACACTTGTACTTGCATCATGAGTACAAATTTACTTTCATCGACCATGAAAGATGCAAAAAAATCCCCACAGCACATGAACACTGGACACATCCTGGGCAAGTTTCAGTGCCTGCTGCTAGTGATTGAAAGGGAGAGGAACCCATCCATCCTGGGAAGACGAATGGCATCACTGTAGGCAAATGGAGGAGCAGAGAGCCAAGAAAGTACATAGCAAGATGAGTGATTACCCTGTATCATGACACTGCTGATCTCGCTGCACTGAAAAATCCTCTTGCTTGGGAAGGTTTCATGAACAACTAGAGGCTTGGGACTTCCTTTACTGAAAATAAACGAGAACTCTCCCCTCAAAGTCCCTGCTTTGCATTTCAGTTTCTGTCCTTGTATTAAAATGGATGAGATGTCTCTAGGTTTAAGACAGACATCAACTAAGAGGATATTCAGATCTCCAGAGAAAAACAGCACTTTAGAATAAGTGTGGTAAAAGTTAACGTTTTTGAAAATAATTAGTCACTGTTGTGCTATTAAAGAGAAGGACTGTGTTTGTCTTGCTCATCTTTATATCCTTAGCCCTGGCAAGACAATAAATACTCGTTATCTAAATTTCAAAGACAAATATTCAATGAGAATGCCGATTGTTCCATATCGTGATAGCATCTCAAACAGTTCTCAGGAATTAGGAGACAATGGGTTAGGACACATACAGTGACAAGTGAAAGAAATGAAATCAGCAGCTTAAGTGCAAGATGAGTGATTACCCTGTATCATGACACTGCTGATCTCGCTGCACTGAAAAATCCTCTTGCTTGGGAAGGTTTCATGAACAACTAGAGGCTTGGGACTTCCTTTACTGAAAATAAATGAGAACTCTCCCCTCAAAGTCCCTGCTTTGCATTTCAGTTTCTGTCCTTGTATTAAAATGGATGAGATGTCTCTAGGTTTAAGACAGACATCAACTAAGAGGATATTCAGATCTCCAGAGAAAAACAGCACTTTAGAATAAGTGTGGTAAAAGTTAACGTTTTTGAAAATAATTAGTCACTGTTGTGCTATTAAAGAGAAGGACTGTGTTTGTCTTGCTCATCTTTATATCCTTAGCCCTGGCAAGACAATAAATACTCGTTATCTAAATTTCAAAGACAAATATTCAATGAGAATGCCGATTGTTCCATATCGTGATAGCATCTCAAACAGTTCTCAGGAATTAGGAGACAATGGGTTAGGACACATACAGTGACAAGTGAAAGAAATGAAATCAGCAGCTTAAGCAAAAAGGAGAATTTTTATAGGCATGTGTATTTTAAAATCCAGTCATATATATCAGGCACAGTTGGATCAGGGACTAAACCGGGAATCTGTCTTTTCTCTCTTATTCTATTTTCTCGTGTGTTGGCCTTACTCTTAAGGCAGAACATGGGGAGGAAGTCTCAGAATGGGGGCTCCCAGTAGGACCTGTGAGCCCAGAGGGAGGCTCTGTGTGGAGAGCCAGGAGATCAGAGAGGAGGCGGCCTTGGCTGGTGATGCTACCCCTGCCGAGAGCGAGACCAGGGACCTTCCAGCCTCCAGCTCTGTCTGAAGCCAGTGGGCCAGTGAGCGTGGGACACATAGTTCCCAGCAGTCAGGCACCTCTTGGGGCAAAGCAGAGGAAAACTGGAGGACGAATTACCCAGTAAAGGGAGAGGACAAATGACAAGCACACTACAAGAGTCCAGAAACCACAACTCTCCTTTCCACCGAGCACGTATCAGGCCTGAGTGGAGCTGACATTTGTGGAGTCCTCATTGCGTGCCAGGTATTATGTGTGGGTGAACTCGCAAATCTCATAACAGCTTGAAGAGGTTATTCCGTTATGTTTTCAGTGCCACTGCAGGTGTGTGAAAGCTGCAGCCTGGCAAGGTTCAGCTAATGACCTAAGATCATGCAGCTACTGAGTGGTACAGCTGGCTTTCAAACTGAGGCTTCTAGGATTCAGGATGCGAACTCTCTAACCCGTGACGCTCTCCTCTCACTACACGGTCGCTTAAATGCATGTGGAGGAGAACGAAAAGAAAGAAAGTGAAGTTGTTCAGTCGTGTCCGACTCTTTGCGAGCCCATGGACTGCAGCCCACCAGGCTCCTCCATCCATGGGGTTTTCCAGGCAAGAGTACTGGATTGGGGTGCCATTTCCTCCTCCAGGGGATCTTCCCCAACAAGGGATCAAACCTGGGTCTCCCAGATTGTAGGCAGTCGCTTTACCTCTGAGCCACCAGGGAAGTTATGTGGAGGAGAGGGCCCCATAAACATTCATGAAGAGCTTTTTTTTTTTTTAAATTGGAGTGTAGTTACTTACAGTGTTGTATTAGTTTTTGCTGCACAGCAGAGTGAATCAGCTGTATGTATACGTGTATCCACTTGTCTTTGGATGTCCTTCCCATTTTGGTCACCACAGAGCGCTAAGTAGAGGGAAAGGGAAGGTACATCCTTTGTAACAGGATGTATCTGCCAGTAACACTATAGGAGTAGGCCAAGTTGATAGAATATATTAAAGGTGTTATAAGACATCTTAGAGCAATAGGAAGACTTATCCACGGCCTTCATTCTCCAAGCAGAAGTAAGCCTTGCTTAGCTATCATGATGACGGCTGTCTTGGATGATGTGGGTCTTTACAAGTCCCAGTGAAGTTAGGATGGAAGACACAAGTACAGTCCAGCGTGAGAGTGGGCAAGGGCACACACCGGGGGAACTGCGGGCCAGGAGCCATCAGCTTGTTCGGGGAAGCACACTGATTGGAACCGCCCACCCCGGCCAGGCACCGCAGTAACCATTTGCATGAGTTGTTTTGTGACACGAGGTCCTGGTAAGGGAACTAATAAGCCTCCACCAACCGGAAGAGTTCGGGAAAGGTCCAGAGGAAACACCACATGTCTGACTACCTCCCAGAATCCTTCTCTCTGGCATTCATCTTGGCTGAACAAGGCATGCACCACCAAGAAGGACTCTAGAGTCAGAATGATTGGCTAAAGACAACCCGGAAATTAATCCCATCACCATAAAACTGGACACTGCAAGCCATGGGACAGAGCAGTTCTCCTGGGTTCCCTTACCCTCCTGCTCTCCACCCAGGTGCCCTTTCCCAATAACATCTCTTACTTTGTCAGCACATGTGTCCCCTCGGACAGTTCATTTCCAAGTGTTAGACAAGAGCCCAGTTTCGGGTCCTGGAAGGGGTCCTTCTTCCTGCAACAACCTGGCCAAGTGGAGCTGGTCTGGGGGTCTTCAGTTTCCTTAGGCAGAGGGGGGGACAATGGATGTGCTGACTGATCACTGAGGGGTAGGCTGGGGAGGAGGGAAGAGAGCAAGCCGATGACAACAATGTCAGTGTCATTTTCCATGAAAGGAAGTAGATTAAACTGAATCATGGACAAGGTGGATGTATTAGGCAGAGCCAAGAAGAGTCTGGAAAGAAAATAAAGGAGGAGAAAGAGAACAGAAAGAAGGAAGAGTAAGAAAATGTTCAAAGTTTATCTCTTTGGGGATTTCTTAAGTCTTTCCTTCTTTCTTTTATTCTCCTTTCTTTTCTTTCTGACTTTCAGATGCAAATGGAACATTTTGCAAATCCTTAGGAAGGAGAGTCAGTCATCAGAATGACTCTGGAGCAACAAACACCTTTGCCTTCAGTCTTCCCTGTACTCCTGTCTCTGTCCGGGAAACTTCCACCTGATTTCCTAGCCCCTTGAAGTCATTGACGATGGTGGCTTGTGTGTTTCATATGCTGCTCAGCTATGTTGTAAGATCCGCCCACTTACGGGAATCTGCTTCAAACGGTAACCAGCCAGGCCTCTACTTCCGGGACCTGCACTCACCTTACGTCTGTGTCATGCCCCGCACACAGATGTGTCCGTCTGTCAGACAGACACCTCAGAGCAGGTGTCCCCTCATTCCTGAATTCTTTACACAGACACTTTCCATTTTCCATTAATCCCTCTTTGGGGGATTTATTTAATTCATTTTCTTCCTGCTGTAGTTTTCTATTCTCAGTTACAGTAGAAAATTATTAAGTCATCTCATGTTACCTCCTTGGAGAAGGAAATGGCAACCCACTCCAGTGTTCTTGCCTGGAGAATCCCAGGGATGGGGGAGCCTGGTGGGCTGCCGTCTATGGGGTCGCACAGAGTCGGACACAACTGAAGTGACTTAGCAGCAGCAGCAGCAACAGCAGCAGGTCACCTCCAGGTAGAGAACAGCTGTTTTAGATGAATGGCCACAGTCTCTCCCTCAACTCATCACCACATATGAGTTCTTATCTGCCTTCTCCTCTGCCATCTGCACAGCTGGGTCAGTCACTGACTGCTTCAGTTTCTGCGGAAGGCTTCCATCCTGTTATGAGGCTTCAGCAACCAGCAAGGAGCTGTTTTCTGACAGGTTGATTCTGTGTGCTGTTCCATTCCCTTTGAGCATGTCCCTAGCTCTGGTATCACCTACACATCAGCCTCTGCCCACATCTCCAGTTAATTCTCCAGTCTTTCCTCCTCCCTTCCCCTCATCACCTGTATATTCTAGGAGATGTTAGGGTTAGAAGTGTGCTGGTATTTACAGGGTTTGTGCTTCAAATTCTGAAGAGGTGGGGGATGTTACCTGGCTCTCTGTTGCCACGTGCTTTCCTGCCATTTCCTCATCTCCTTTCATAAAGTTCACATCAGCCCCTGTTGTCTCAAAATACAGCTGCGCTGTTACCCCTCTTTGCAGGGGTAATCCTGCATCACCCCCTGCTTGATGGATGGCCTGATGCAAGAAGTTTCTGGGTACTGTGAGATGGGCTTTTTCATAAAAATGTAACATCCTCTCCTTTTTCATTCAGTTCATGCATATAACACATTTAACCACACAGTGCTCTGTGAAGGGATTGATATATTCCTTGAGGAAACATCGTTTCATCCATAAGGATCTAACTTCCATGATACATACTTGCTTTGTCTTCCTTTTTGGGGCAGAGAATATTTTTTCCCCATAATTCCAAAGCTGCTTTTGAACAGTTGAGTTCCAGCTCTCCTTCCTTTAATGCATTTGACATAGTTTTCAAAATTATCACTTTTCCACTGTACTTCTCTAAGTTATGAAACAGATCCTACAACTCTGTGCCCCAGTTCAAGGTGGAAGGGGAAGAAAGCACACACCACCCCCATATTTTCTTCTGAAATGTAAATCTTCCTTAAATACCCCTGAACTAAGGGTTAGACTCAGCAGATTCTGAAATGAGGAGGCTGAGCTAAAAGACGTTTTTAAGAAATGCAAACTTAATACTTTAAAGCAGTGATGGCGCCTATGGGGAGCGGAAAGTCAGGCTCAATGTCTCAAAGAACGTGTGACGACTTCTATAAATAGACAAGAACATTTGATAGTGCGGAGTTCACTTGGCAATATCTCTGCATGCCCCACACACATTTAAAAATAGTTCAACACGGCCTCTCTCTTAGGACAGATGGAAATTTTCTGATCTTCTCTGGGCAGCTATCAACATACCTTCTCTGTTAAAGATAATCTAAAACATTGTTTTTCAAACTCTGACTATATAACCCACAGTAAGAAATTATTTTTAAATAGTTATAGTATCCACTCTAAACTACAAGAAACGGAAACAAATGTTTTCTGATAGAGTGGCCGTCATTTCTACGTGAAATGCATACTGATATTTTCTATTCCATTTTATTGCCACTGTTCATTAAAAAGGAAAATAAAACCTTGACATGACTTATAATTGACCATATAACTCAAGATTAATTCGTATGGTGGTTCTTAATCCAAGTTAACATTAGAATTATCGGATGAGATTAAAAAAAAAAAAAAAGCAATTCAGGGCCCTTTATTCCAGACCAAAAAATCAGAATCTTTGATGTGGGGTAATTTTTTTTTAAGTTCCCCAGGTAACCCCACTGTGCAGCCAGGACTGCAAACCACTGCTCTGAGGGATCTTGACCTTCTGTTGAAAAATTCTGATCTAGAAATTTCAGTAGGTGTTACATTTATGTTGAATCCAGCAAACTCTCAAGTGCTGAGTTTTCACCAGAGCACATAAACCAGAGTGATTATCTGCCTTCTTCTTGTGCTGTGAAGGCCAATCATCACAGATTTATTTGTGTGTGAGGACAAGTAAAGAGTGATTTTCATCCATGCACCTAAATAAAGAACATTATGTGGTCAATATGAATAATGCTGCAGTCTTTGCTGGTGGGGAAAATGCTCTGAGCTATGAAAAATATGACCAAGGATTTGGTGTGGATGTGATGTGCAAAATAAATAAATAAATAAATAAGTAACCGTAATCCATTATCAAAGATCAAATTGCCAACATCCACTGGATCATAGAAAAAGCAAGAGAGTTCCAGAAAAACATCTAATTCTGCTTTATTGACTATGCCAAAGCCTTTGACTGTGTGGATCACAACAATTGTGGAAAATTCTTAAAGAGATGGGAATTCCAGACCACCTCACGTGTCTCCTGAGAAATCTGTATGCAGGTCAGGAAGCAACAGTTAGAAGTGGACATGGAACGACAGACTGGTTCCAAATCAGGGAAAGGAATACATCAAGGTTATATATTGTCACCCTGATTATTTAACTTCTATGAAGAGTACATCATGAGAAATGCTGGGCTGAAGGAAGCACAAGCTGGAATCAAGATTGCTGGGAGAAATATCAATAACCTCAGATATGCACATGACACCACCCTTATAGCAGAAAGCGAAGAAGAACTAAAGAGCCTCTTGATGAAAGTGAAAGAGGAGAGTGAAAACATTGGCTTAAAGCTCAACATTCAGAAAACTAAGATCATGGCATTCAGCATCACTTCATGGCATTCAGCATCACTTCATGGCAAATTGATGGGGAAACAGTGGCAATAGTGGCTGACTTTATTTTTGGGGGCTCCAAAATCACTGCAGATGGTGACTGCAGCTATGAAATTAAAAGACACTTGCTTCTTGGAAGAAAAGTTATGACCAACCTAGACAGCATATTAAAAAGCAGAAACATTACTTAGCTGACAACGGTCTGTCTAGTCAAAGCTACGGTTTTTCCAGTGGTCATGTATGGATATAAGAGTTGGACCATAAAGAAAGCTGAGCGCCAAAGAATTGATGCTTTTGAACTACATTGTTGGAGAAGACTCTGGAGAGTCCCTTGGACAGCAAGGAGATCCAACCAGTCCATCCCAAAGGAAATCAGTCCTGAATATTCATTGGAAGGACTGATGCTGAAGCTGAAGCTTGAAAACTTTGGCCACCTGATGCGAAGAACTGACTCATCGGAAAAGACCTTGATGTTGGGAAAGACTGAAGGTGGGAGAAGAAGGGGACGACAGAGGCTGAGATGGTAGGATGGCATTACCAACTCGATGGACTTGAGTTTGAGTAAGCTCTGGGAGTTGGTGATGGACAGGGAAGCCTGGCGTGCTGCAGCCCATGGGGTCACAAAGAGTCAGACACGACTGAGACTGAACTGACTGAACTAATCTATTACATTTTTTGATTTGCTAGGTGTTTGTGATTGGGACAAAGACTTATTTGTTTTCGGAAGCTTAATCGTGGATATGAGTAAACCTCATTCATTCAAGCCAAAGGGAGGAAATGAGAGCTTGCATTAGTTCCATCTCTGACTTTCTAGATTCTGTCTGCTATAGCCAACCTTCTTTGTTGCAAAGGGATTTAAGGAAGCTCACAAAAGTACAGTATGGTGAATTAGAAGAGCAAAGGAGGAAGGGGAGGCAAGAGAGCAGGGCAGGCAGGAGAGAGGAGGGAGGTGAGGCGGTGGGGTGGGAGGGGAAGGGGGGAGAAGCCGATGTGGAAACACCATGAAACGTGAAGTGACGTCTGTGCCAAAAGGAGGATGAAAGGGGACAGGCTATTTGCTAAGTTCTTGGCACACCTGGTCCCACGGACACAGCCGAAGCATGTAGGCAACTAAGCGCTGAGTCTTCACTGTGAACTGCCAAGCGCATCGCGCTTCCCCATCACCTCACCCCTTGTGCATCTGTAATTGGAAGATGATGACACTGTGCTGCATCCCACCTCTGGGGGACGGGTATTCATGGCACAGTGTTGAAGTGAATGTCTGGAGGAAAACATTGATTAATTCAGAACATATTCCTTTAGTCTAGAGGGTTAGTTAATTCTCTCCAAGATGGGTGGACAGACATAGATGGAAATGAGGTCTTTCAAACTGGACCAAACAGACGCTGAGAGAGTGCTGCTTTGGACGGAGGCCAGGACAGCCATTTCACATCAGAAAGTGACACGGAACACAATCAGACTATGTCTCCAGCTTATCATGATGCTGTTTCCACACGGCTGGCTGTGTGCCGGGCACTTCAGCACCTCTCCTTCAAGGCCAGAGTATTTCTTCAAAATAGGAAATGTCTCCATTTAACAGATAACATAGTTATGAAAGATCAGAGAAGTTAAGCGACTTGTCAAAGTCACATAGTGAAGAACAGAGGGAGAATTTGAATACAAGTCTGGCCAGGCATCAAGGGCCCTCCATGGATGTACCCCCTGATAAACTGCATTTAATGCCAGAGTTTCCTAGTCAAACTGTGGTCCCAGAGCATGGGGAAGACAACGCCCTCTCCTCTGGAGGGTCTAAATCAGGGATGGGCAAACAATTTCTGTAAATGGCCAGATAGAAATATTTTCAGCTTCATACAGTATTTGAGAGGCTTCCCAGGTGGCACTAGTGGTTAAGAACCCACATACCAATGCAGGGGATGCAAGAGATGTGGGTTCAGTTCCTGGGTCAGGAAGATCCCCTGGAGGAGGAAATGGCAACCCACTCCAGTATTCTTACCTGGAGCCTCCATGGACAGAGGGGCCTGGCGGGCTACAGTCCATGGGGTCACAAAGAGTCGGACACAACTGAAGTAACTGAGCGTACATAAGCTGTGTACTTGCTGTCACAGCTACTTAGCTCTGGGATGATAGCCTGAGAGTAGTCTTATGTGACACATAAATGACTAGACCACACTGGACTGTTCTGGGCTGCTCAGAACATAAATCTGAGAATAACTGTGGTGAAGACGTCACCCTGATTCCTAGCCTGTATCCTCGAGCCCACAAGCCCCCTCTGTTCAGAACCCTCTAGGAAGGTCCTGTGGGCTGACCGGTCCTGTGCCCAGAACCACAGGAATTTCAAATGAACCACAGCTATATTTTCCTTCTTCCAGTCTCTCAAAATCCATGAACTGGTACAATGATAAAGGATAGCATGTCTTTACTTTTTTTTTCTATTTGGGGGGCAGGGTACGCTGCAGAGCATGTGGGATCCTTGTTCCCTAACCAGGGATCGAATCCATGTCCCCTACGTTGGAAGCATGGAGTCTTAACCACTGGATCACCTGGGAAGTCTCCAGTATTCCTTTTCTATGATTTCTGCAGCCTGGTACCAAGGAATGACATTTTTTTGGTCCTAAATAATTATGAGAAATGCTCTGAATGGAAGTGACGCCCTGCCTCAAGAATGCCTAAAGCAAGGGTGGCTTTGGGGGACATCCCCAGGTGGGGACAGTTAATCCCCACCAGTTCCCACCACTTCACTGGTAAACTCCACAGCCAATATCAGACTCTACGGTACACTGAAGATTGCCGGCTTCATAAAGTTTACTTCAGCACTCACCCCCAGTCACAACCTTTTTAAATTAAGGAGACACATAAAGAACTTCACTCCCCTGGAGATTTTCCTCTTGGCTTTCAACTGAAGCCTTTAAGTGAAGGGCAGCCTATAGCTCTCACAATGGGAAAATACAGTCTGTTAAAGTGACTAACCTTCTAATGCTTGCTGCTGCTACCTTGCTGGTAGAAAACAATCTTTTTCCTATTATATATAAATTCCTGATTCTCAGTAGCTCTGAAAAAAAAAAAAAAAAAAAGCTATGTATTTCATTGCATTTCACTGTATCTCTGGCAAGTTGGATATTGAAATGGCACAAAGATGCTGACAATCCTCTAAATGAATGCATTGGTATTTCCGTGACTGGTGACTGAGTGTCAAGGGTTTAATCCACACTATGGTGCTGTCTAAAACTGGTAATAAAACAGAGGAATAATACTCCAAGATAAGATCCAAAGGACATATAATAGTGGCATATGCTGCTCCGTGACAAGGGCATAATGAAACTTACTGTGGGAGAGACTCGCTTTATAAAAAAGAAGCCGTGAACTTCTTTCTGACAACTGCTGTGAGCTAGAAACGGGCAAGATGCAATCCATCTTCCCTGTTCCATTTCTGTTTCTGGACCAGGTTTAAAACTCAGCAATCCATTAGTAAGTTGTCACAGCAAGAGATGGAAGATGTTTATAGCGCACAATGCAGGCTCCCTGCCCAGTTGCCAGCGACCCCTTACTCTCCCTGTTTCCCTCAGGGACGGTATCACCTTCCCCCAGCCCATCCCCCTGGTCCCGGCTGACTGGACCAGAGGAGGGGAAGACAAGCTATTTGGAACAAATACTGTGAAATCCTAATTTAACTTGTGCTGGTGTCTTGGGTAAAGATGCAAACATCGTACTGTGACGTGTCAGCTTTTACCTGGCACATGAACCAAAAAACAAAATTGTTACGAATTTATTTCAAAATGACATCACTTTGGATGGGCAAAAATGACACCCCTTTTCTTTTGCTGAAAACATTTCTGATTTGTAGCTATGTTTCTTTTTAATGCAAAATATTTAATCGGTTCACTTCCAGAAAAACTCAAAACTGAAACTGAATGATCTCTTGGACGATACAGACATAAAATATGGGTGACTGAGATTCTTCCTCTGCGTTTTCTTTCTTTTCCTCTTAGTTTGATATCACTGGGGCATTCACAGATGCCACTGAGGAGGGCTGCCAGATAAAATACAAAACCATCTATTGATTGAATTATATATGTTTCATATAAACTCATAAAACTTAAAAATGTTAGTAAAGGTATTGTCCATGCAATATTTAGGATATAGTTTTACTAAAATATTATATGGGACTTCCCTGGTAGCCCAGTGGTTAAGAATGTGCCTGCAGGGGACTTAGGGCCAATCCCTGATCGGGGAACTAAGACCCCAAATGCCGGGAAGCAACCAAGCGCGCGTGCCACGACTGTTAACCCTGTGCGCCGCAGCAGTGAAGATCCATGCGCCGCAAACAAGACCCAGCGCAGCCAAACAAGTAAACTATTACATGTCATTTGCCCGAAATTCACATTTCCCTGAGCAGCTTGTTTTCAGTTGCTAAGTCTGGTGACTGAAGGCAGGGAAGGGACATCTGTTTCAGCGTGGTCGCTGCTGTCTCTGTACTGAGGCCTTGCCCCATCTCAAGCTCCTCCCAGATGGTCTTTTCTGTTTGCTAGTCTGAAGACCTCACATGGCCTCTGGCTGTCAGCTCACAGGAGTCGGGCTCCCTGGTTCTTGCCCTATTTCCAGGCTCCCTGGTGTCCCTGGTCCATTCTCAATCCCTTTCGATTGATCTCCTGACCAGCCTCTCTGAAGCCTACAGAACTCAGGGCTATCTCAGGCACTCTCATGCCTCAATACACTCCCTTCTCATCTCTGCTTAATTTCTATTTTCCAGATTGACATGAGAGGCAGGGGAGGAGGGAGTCGTCAAAACGCTCTGAGCCTCACCCAGTACCTGAATCAAGAGAGGAAAGAATCCACGGAATCTACTTATGGGGAAGTTTTGGTATTTTTCTGGAACGCCCCTGGCTTTGCTTATCTATATTTAATGCTTGGTTCCCCTTCAAACGCTCTTCCTTCGTCCCTCCCCAAACCTGAGGACTGTTTGTCTCCTTGGGAAAGAAAATGCCAACTGAAAGTGGATTCTGGATAAGATGTCCTTCCAACTTTTGAGTTTAAAAGGTAAAAATTCATCACTCTTGATCTCTGCTTTCATTTTGATTATCCGACTACAATAAAACAAACCAGAATTTCATAACATGTCTTTAGCACTTGGGAAGTTAAAATTACTTTTATAAATCATCCTTGGCTCGAAGAGTAAATCAACACTATTATTAAAGATTAATTGGAAAATAACTTAAATGAGAATACTCCCAAACGAGGAGCTGAGCCAAAACTGTCCTCAACTGTAAAATAACATTTTTTACAGAACAAAAATATAAAGAAGCAGGAGTAAATAAATAACAATTAAATAAACTTAATAAAGATGTGAACTGAAAAAAATCAATTCAAGAAGTGATTCTTATGGAGAAAAGATAAGTTAAGCAAATTCAGAAAATATTAAAAAAATTAAGACTTAGGCAAGGATATAAGGTGGAAATTAGATGAAAATGATGAGATGATATAGATTCTATATAATCTCAATAAAATTTATTAAATATTTGAGAATATTCTTGAAATTGACCAAGCAGAGCAGAAAGTTCTTAGTAGCTGAATAAATGTGACAATATAAACAAAGAATTATGTCCCCCTAAATTTCTGAACAAGAGTTTTATGACTGACTTTTCTGACCATTTCTTAAAACTCACGATCTCTATGCTCTTGTAATTATTCTAAAACAAATACAACAGTTGAAAGGTGACAGTCAAAATATAATCCAAGCAAGATAACAGGTGCACACACACACACACGGAGGAGACTAATCATAGGTATGAAGTGAAAATGAAAGTATTAGTCGCTCAGTCATGTCAGACTCTTTCTGACCCCATGGACTGTAGCCTCTGTCCATGGAATTCTCCAGGCAAGAATACTGGAGTGGATAGCCATTCCCTTCTCCAGGGATCAAACCTAGGTGTCCTGCATTGCAGGCAGATTCTTTACTGTCTGAGCCATTAGGGAAACCCAATTGTATGTCCATGGGCCAAAATCTAAGTATACAAACCCATCAACATATTAAAGCAATTTATTGCAACAAAGTGAGGTTAATTAGTAATGTAGAAAATCAATGAACACACACCTAACTTTGTTCATGATTAAAAGGACAGAACTGCCCTTTGCTATTAGTCACTCAGTCATGTCAGACTCTTCGCAACCCTATTGGCTGTATCCCACCAGGCTCCTCCGTCCATGAGATTCTCCAGGCAAGGATACTGGAGTGGGTAGCATTTCCTTCTCCAGGGGATCTTCCCAACCCAGGGATCGAACCCGGGTCTCCTGCACTGCAGGCGGATTCTTTACCAGCTGCAATGCAGGAGATTCTTTAGAGCCACCAGGGAAGACCTATAACTACCTTATCAGATATTAAAAAGGACTATAGTAAAAGTCAGTGACTTTCCCATCCCTAAGTCATTTCTTAAGAGGATTTATAAAGAATATATATTTTAAGGCAATTTTAATAAAACACAAAGAAGAAAAAAAATGCCTTCTATTTACTATTACTACTGAACATATTTTGAGGATTCTATCATAATTGCAACTTATATCAAGCAAACAAAATAAATTAGAATATTAGGAAGAAAGCAAGTCATAGTTATATATGGATATTATATACTCAGAAAATGCAAGGAAACTCTCAGAACTAATATGAAATCTGATAAGATAATGGTGGTCATCATTTAACAAATGAGTAAACTTAAATCAAGATTTTATAAGTCCAAATGACTCTGTTTTTTCTATCATGATGGTGGTAGGAATGGGTAAAGAAAGAAGATGCAAAATACAGACTCTATAGATTCTATATTTTTATAGAAGCAAAATATATGACTATATCAATATAGATAAAATAATATATAAATATTCATCTATCAATAAAAATTTAAATGATCTAAGTTGGTGGGTTACAAATATTATGCCTGACAATGCTATTTTGATCATTGCTTTAAAAATGGAAAGAAAATACCATTTTTAAAGTTACCTCTGTTGCAATTAAATTTTCTAAACCAGCTTCTTCAGGAGGGTTTCACTTGATCTACATTTATAAAACAACTGCTTTTTACTCCATTACATAAATAAAAGTATTATATTTTATATATTTTAATTATTTGCTTAAAATCTGTCTCTCCTACTATTCCTTGAGCTCACTTAGGGCACAGAGCATATCTCACTTGGCAACACATAAAGAGGCTGCGCTCACTTGCAGGCGAGAAAGCAAGTAAAGCAAGGAATGCTCATCCCCCTGGCAGCACTGAAGTGCAGCTAACTATTAAAAGCCAAAGCCTGACATGCATCAATTCTAGTAATAAAAGACTAGATGAACTTGAAATGTTCCTACTGAAAATAACAACAAGTTTGGAAAAATATAAAATCTGCATCTAATAAAAGTACTGCAGATCTACACAAGCAGAAGTAAACGTTTATTACGATCTCTATGCTCTTGTAATTATTCTAAAACAAATACAACAGTTGAAAGGTGACAGTCAAAATATAATCCAAGCAAGATAACAGGTGCACACACACACACACGGAGGAGACTAATCATAGGTATGAAGTGAAAATGAAAGTATTAGTCGCTCAGTCATGTCAGACTCTTTCTGACCCCATGGACTGTAGCCTCTGTCCATGGAATTCTCCAGGCAAGAATACTGGAGTGGATAGCCATTCCCTTCTCCAGGGATCAAACCTAGGTGTCCTGCATTGCAGGCAGATTCTTTACTGTCTGAGCCATTAGGGAAACCCAATTGTATGTCCATGGGCCAAAATCTAAGTATACAAACCCATCAACATATTAAAGCAATTTATTGCAACAAAGTGAGGTTAATTAGTAATGTAGAAAATCAATGAACACACACCTAACTTTGTTCATGATTAAAAGGACAGAACTGCCCTTTGCTATTAGTCACTCAGTCATGTCAGACTCTTCGCAACCCTATTGGCTGTATCCCACCAGGCTCCTCCGTCCATGAGATTCTCCAGGCAAGGATACTGGAGTGGGTAGCATTTCCTTCTCCAGGGGATCTTCCCAACCCAGGGATCGAACCCGGGTCTCCTGCACTGCAGGCGGATTCTTTACCAGCTGCAATGCAGGAGATTCTTTAGAGCCACCAGGGAAGACCTATAACTACCTTATCAGATATTAAAAAGGACTATAGTAAAAGTCAGTGACTTTCCCATCCCTAAGTCATTTCTTAAGAGGATTTATAAAGAATATATATTTTAAGGCAATTTTAATAAAACACAAAGAAGAAAAAAAATGCCTTCTATTTACTATTACTACTGAACATATTTTGAGGATTCTATCATAATTGCAACTTATATCAAGCAAACAAAATAAATTAGAATATTAGGAAGAAAGCAAGTCATAGTTATATATGGATATTATATACTCAGAAAATGCAAGGAAACTCTCAGAACTAATATGAAATCTGATAAGATAATGGTGGTCATCATTTAACAAATGAGTAAACTTAAATCAAGATTTTATAAGTCCAAATGACTCTGTTTTTTCTATCATGATGGTGGTAGGAATGGGTAAAGAAAGAAGATGCAAAATACAGACTCTATAGATTCTATATTTTTATAGAAGCAAAATATATGACTATATCAATATAGATAAAATAATATATAAATATTCATCTATCAATAAAAATTTAAATGATCTAAGTTGGTGGGTTACAAATATTATGCCTGACAATGCTATTTTGATCTTTGCTTTAAAAATGGAAAGAAAATACCATTTTTAAAGTTACCTCTGTTGCAATTAAATTTTCTAAACCAGCTTCTTCAGGAGGGTTTCACTTGATCTACATTTATAAAACAACTGCTTTTTACTCCATTACATAAATAAAAGTATTATATTTTATATATTTTAATTATTTGCTTAAAATCTGTCTCTCCTACTATTCCTTGAGCTCACTTAGGGCACAGAGCATATCTCACTTGGCAACACATAAAGAGGCTGCGCTCACTTGCAGGCGAGAAAGCAAGTAAAGCAAGGAATGCTCATCCCCCTGGCAGCACTGAAGTGCAGCTAACTATTAAAAGCCAAAGCCTGACATGCATCAATTCTAGTAATAAAAGACTAGATGAACTTGAAATGTTCCTACTGAAAATAACAACAAGTTTGGAAAAATATAAAATCTGCATCTAATAAAAGTACTGCAGATCTACACAAGCAGAAGTAAACGTTTATTTATTTAGGATGTACAGGAGAGGCACAAGTGGAGCTCAGAGGGGAGCCAGAGGTGCCTGCAGCGCAGGGACATGCTCAGAGCCAGGAGGGCAGCTGTGACGGGAGCAGAATGGGGAGAAGGGAGAGGAGGGAAAGGGAGAGGGAAGGGAGGGGAGACGAGGGAGGAGGAGAGGAGGGGGAAGAGAAANTTTAACCATCTATAGCTGCTAGGTTAAACAGGAAGTCCTTGTGAGTTGGTACTGGATGGCTATGATAAGTTGAAACAGACAGGAATAATTCATAGTCAAAAAGCCATCTGATTATCATGTTTCATATCTTCATATAACTGTCAGATGTTTTACACTAAAATGTTCTTCCAATAAACCTAAAAATCAAAAAGCCAATACCAAGATTTTTCTCCATCTATACATCTGATTCTCAGAATATGCCTTTTATTTTAGATCAAGCATCAAAATTGTCTTTGATTCAAAACACCCATGTAGATCCAGCATTTACAGCTGAAGTCAACCTATTTATAATCACAGACTTTTTGAAATCCCTGATTTTCTTTTCATCGCTATCATGCAGAGTGCTAGTGACAGTACAACGTGGATAGTAACAGCTCTGCTTTGTTTTGGGGGCAGTCTCCTTCACAGATACAGGAAGTAAAAAATGCAAACAGTACAAGCCAGTCAATCAGGAAACCAGCACTGTGAATGCTACGGCTCTGAGGGTACAAATTAGGGAATCAGTTTTCCCCTTAACAGAAGCATGTTCACTAAGTAATTTGTTGTTTTCTTTAGCTGGAATTACCCCCTTCCATTAACTGGAGAAGTAAGTCCAAATTAAAATCGCTATTTGTCAATTACCTGCTAGAGGTACGCTCAAGCCTTGGGTTGGGTGGTGGTGGTTGAGTTGCTAGGTCGTGTCCGACTTTTGCCACCCCATGGACTGTAGCCCGCCAGACTCCTCTGCCCATGGGATTCTCCAGGCAAGGATACTGGAGTGGGTTGCCATTTCCTTCTCCAGGGAATCTTCCCAACCCAGAGATGGAACCCTGGTCTCCTGCATTGCAGGCAGATTGTTTACTGACTGAGCTACAAGGGAAGTCCCTTGGGTTAGGACAAAGGCAATTAAACTCATCAGCTGTCATTATAANTGGGATTCTCCAGGCAAGGATACTGGAGTGGGTTGCCATTTCCTTCTCCAGGGAATCTTCCCAACCCAGAGATGGAACCCTGGTCTCCTGCATTGCAGGCAGATTGTTTACTGACTGAGCTACAAGGGAAGTCCCTTGGGTTAGGACAAAGGCAATTAAACTCATCAGCTGTCATTATAATCACCATTATCTCAAACCGCTCAGAAGGCATAATTTGGGGTAGGGGAGATGTTGGAAACTCCTAGTCACTGTGGACATGAAGGCAGACATGGGTGAGGATTTTAAATGTACTGAATTATTCTCTTTTTTTCAGTGAATTTTAATTTTTTCCTTGTGCTGGGAGGACTTGCTCAGCGTACAGGGTACAGTAGTGAATATAATGGCCTGGTCCCTCTCTACATACAGCTTACATCCTCGGGGAGGGAAGGTTAAGACTTGAGAAATCATAATCACAAGTGTGACAAGCACTTCAGAGGAAGGGAATGGGGTCTGAGAAGGAATAATGACCCCGGCGAGTCAGGGAGTCTTCTCCAAGGAAGTAACACTCCAGCTACGCTCCTCCTAATATGCTTCTCTCGAGTCTCTTATCATCACCCTTTCCTAGTCCGCCTATTGTCTCCCTGGCCACTCCAGCTCAAATTTCTCTCACCGTGGGCTCCTATTCTTCTGTTCCAAACTCAGATTCTGAAGTTTTTCAGGTCTAAGATCTCCATCTTCTCACTGCAAAGCTCCCCCTAAGGCAAGCCCTTCCACTCTGATCTCAAGCATCACCTACATTCAACAATCCCTAATTTAGTTTTCCAGTCCAGAACTCTTTTCCAAGCTCTGAATCCGTGTGTCAGCTGCCTACAGGACACCTTCATTTGCATCCCTCACCGGAATCTCAAATGTAACATAGCCCATGCTGAAGTTAAGACATTTCCCCCTAGCGTCTTCTCTTCCTTCAGCCATTTCTGTCTCCTTACATAGGACCGTTCACCTAGTGGCGGCGTCACTCATCGGGAGTCAGCCGTGGCACCTGCTTCCTCCTCCTGTCCCATATATAACTGGGAGTTCAGCCCGGTCTAGTTGGTAGCTGAAGTACATCTTGAATTTTATCACATTTTCCCATCTACTCTACCATCAGCTCTTGTTTGGGCACTGCAAGCCTTTTCTCTTCTTGTATCTATTCTGTTCCCTTCCAAATCGCTGTCTTAAATGGAAATCTGTCCTGATTACTCCTTGTTTTTAATATTCTTACACTGTTCTAAACATTGAATCTAAAATTGTTCAAAGGGCTTCTAAGACCTTGCATGATCCATCAACTGCCTAATCTTTTGGTCTCATCTCATGCCAATCTTAGCATTATTCATTGTTCAATGAACCTCTTTCAGTTTTTAAAATTAAGAAGAAAAAAGAAAAAAAAAAAAAGGACCCTCATTTCTTAAAGACTTTGCACACACTGTTCCTTCCCTCTGGAACTTCTCAGGTCTGCTTTATAGCATGAGTAACATCCTGCTTTCTGTCTCAGATACTGGGACATTCAGCTTCAAGTAATAGATTACCTGGTGGAAGAAGTTTTATCATTAATAACAGCAATAAGGATACTTACTTGTACCTCATATCACAAAAACTCCGGAAGTGAGCACTTCCAAAGTGAATATAATGCCATCCAAGACCAAGACGTTCCCCTTTTCTGTTCTGCTCTTCTGTGCTTGTCACTTTTTAATTTAGGGTCATCACCTCCTGGCTACAAAGTGGCTGTCAGAGCTCCCTACATCATGGTCTGATACAACACTGTTTCTGCATTCATAGTAGAAAAGGGGAAAGAAGGCTCTCCTCTTGTGTATACCAACTCTCTCAGAAACCAAAACATTTGTTTCACATTTTCCCCTCATCATATCTGTGTCATAGGGTGACCCTTAGCTGTCAGAGGGGGCTGGTTAGATGAGCATCAGGAGACAGAGGGAGGTCGTGATGGCTGGTGAATACGTAATTAACTATGTCCGATGCAAACTTCAGAGCACTTAGCAAATTAGTAATCAAACAATTCAACAGACAGGCACGCTTTGCTCACTGTCTCCTCTGTGAGATCATATACCCTTTGACTAGGGGGAACCCTTCTGTTTCTAAGCCCAGCAGCACTGCCGAGCCTGATCTATGTAGGAAGCAGCTGGTGGTGGGAGAAAAATGAAAGTACGGTTGAACAGCAGAGGCAGAAACCAGGAGCAGAAGGGGGAGAAAACTCCCAGCACAGAGCTTAAGCTGATGGTCGTCTCTCATACCTCACGGTTCAACTCTGCATTCCAGTTAATTTGAAAACAGTCTTTCCTCGAAAAAGGGCAGCTTTTGAAAGTGCTGCATTCTCTGCACCGTGAACACAGTTTTCCTAACCTCTTAATCCCTGCCATGTGAGTAGACATGGGGACTATAGTTTGCATTGAGACCCAGGAATGAATCCTTCAGCAAAAAAAATTTAACCACTGTTACAGAGTTAGATGATCCAGAAAATTTTAAGTTGCCTCAAGGACATGGATGTAAATCAATTCTTGGCTAAATCACTCCAAATATCATTCAACAAGAAAAATTCATGAAAAGTAGAAAGTTATTTAAAAGAAGAGTCATAAAATTTGGGGTTTAAATTTTCCACTCCTGAGAGCATCACACTAACAGATAAAGAAGTCGTCCAGACTACTGGATGAGGGAGAAAGCAGATGTAAAATGCCTGGTACTTGAAGGATGCTCGGCATAGTATTTTTGTTCTTATATCTGGACCACAGGAAAACCTGATTTACTCCTAAACTCTTTCATGTCCTATATATGTAACTGTAGACAAGTTGAATATATTCTTTGGTTCATAAATAGTATAGTGATCTTAAACCACCTTCCAGTTATAACATGCAGTCACTCTACTATTTAAAAACTTAAGTTAATAAAAATTAAATGGCATTGAACACAGTTCAGAGTAGCAAATCTAATAAAACATGAAGGAATAGATTCACATTCTCAAGATGCAGAATCTGTTCATAGTTTCTGATGAGCATTCTCTCTGGTCATCTCAAAACACAAAGGGCACTCACTGACATGCAAATACCACAAAATATTTTCTTAAAGAAAGTTGTGACACAGACAAGATGAGATTTCAGATTTTAAATATAGTTGTCGTTTGAAATAAAATTCCTTAAAAAGAGAAAATGACTTTAGCGTTGGCAAAGGGAGTCCCCTAAGGAAAAGATGTAAACAGATGGCTGAGAAAGATCACCCACATGCTGCAAGCAGATCTTGAGGAGGCATTCCTAAGAATGAGGCGGCACTTCCCAGCCTGGGCCACGGCCCACAAGGATCCTTATTTAACCCACAGAAAGCAGAGGGTTTTCACCTCGAACCAAGAGGAACCTCAGCCTGCTTGCCTCACAACGATCCGGACCTGTCTCTTATACACATCTAGATGTGTATAAGAGACAGGGGGAGGGAGAGGGGGAGGGGGGAGGGAAGGGAGAGTATGGCCACCACGTGTGGGGACCCAGGGCATCACCATCACTCCTCCTCCCAGCCTCCAGTTAGTGGGCTTCAGGACAGAGAATCAAAGTGGTCCGTATAACAAGGGGACTAAAGCAATTGTTTCTGTTGTTTAAGACCTAAAGTTCCTCACTGGAAAGAGCGGTCAAAGTTATACTCTGAAGATTCAAGAACCTTTAAGCCTTGGTCCTGGACTGCTAATCTCCCTAGATGCCCACAGAATGAAAATAAAATCCTCTATAAAGGAAGAGAGCTTCACTTCTAGTTTCAAATCATTCCTGAAGGTAAATTTTTAAATAAAATATTCAGTAAGCCATCAAGAATATAATAAGGTGCCTCTCTAGAAGAGCCAGGTCTCACAGATTGAAGAATCAATAGGTACAGCGCCTGCGGGAATCCAGATACTGGAGTCAGCAGAGGCAGACTATGAATCTATGATCAGAATGTTCATGAAGATAAAAGCTGATCTTAATGTCAACAAGGACCAGAGATGGTCCATATGTGAAAAAGATTCAAGGAAATACTGTGAAACTGGAAAGACAAGAATAAAGTAAGAACTCAAGGGATAGTGTTAACAGTAGATCAGACAAAGTTGAAGAGAGAATGACTGCATTTCAAATAGGCCCTAAAATTCTCCACAAGGAAGAAAGCAAGGCAAGATAAAGTTCTTAAATTTAGAAAATAGAATAAGAGAAGAAGCAGTAAGGGAGTATAATACGCATTTAATTGGAGAACCAGCAAAGAAAAAAGAGGCGGTAGGGTCAGTAATTAAATGGAGAGTCTTAAAAAACTATGAAACAAGTTACTCTACACATTCATTCGAGAGGCCCATTGAAGTCCCAGTGACAAAAACCAAATAAAATTCACATTAATAACATTGTAGATAAATGGCAGAAAATTAAGAAAGTTTGAAAATTTTAAAGAAATCTAGAGAAAGGAGTCATTTTGCCATTAAAAGAATTAGTTAAGTAGTTAACTTTCTAAGACACAACACCAAAAAACCCAAAGGAGGAAAAAAAATTTAAAAACACATACATTAGAGTTCTAAAGGAAATTTGGTGACAGAATTCTATTGCCAGAAAAAATGAAATTACCTTTTGATTCATTAAGAAGTTCCTGAATATAATCTTCAAGAAAAGAGAAAATTATACCAGACAGCATCTAGGGATATAGAAGACATGCACAAAAAATGTTCATAGCAAAATTTTGTACAGGCTCCAAATTAGGCTAACTCAAATGTTTATCAGTAGCAAAATGGATAAACAAATGGTGATATGTTCATAAGGAATAGTATAAACAGTGCAAATGAATAACCCTCCAATTATGTGACATGGAGTGATTCCTACAGACATAAAGTAAGATTCAGTAATAACAACAAGACCAAATCAAAAAATGCATACTGAATGACTGTATTTATATAAATCTCAAAAAGGCAAAAGTAAAAAAAAAAAATATATATATATATATAAATTGAGAATATATAATCACAAAACAAAACTAAAGAAAAAAGTTAAAAAGTTGGTATCAGGAACAAGGGAATTCCTGGGTTTCTGATCTTTGTTTTAATCTGAATGGAATCACCTGATTATTCTTCTTCAGAAAAATAAATTTAGGCTGTTTATATATGTATCATGCATGTTTTATATTTTCCTTATGCTAAGTCACTTCAGTCGTGTCCAACTCTGTGCGACCCCATAGATGGTGGCCCACCAGGCTCCCCCATCCCTGGGATTCTCCAGGCAAGAACACTGGAGTGGGTTGCCATTTCTTTCTCCAGTGCATGAAAGTGAAAAGTGAGAGTGAAGTCGCTCAGTTGTATCCGACTCTTAGCGACCCCATGGATTGCAGCCTACCAGGCTCCTCTGTCCCTGGGATTCTCCAGGCAAGAACACCGGAGTGGGCTGCCATTTCCTTCTCCAATGCATGAAAGTGAAAAGTGAAAGTGAAGTCGCTCAGTCATGTCTGACTCTTAGCAACCCCATGGACTGCAGCCCACCAGGCTCCTCCATCCATGGGATTTTCCAGGCAAGAGTACTGGAGTGGGGTGCCATATTCCATAATAATTAATTGAAAAAAGATCAGCATCTTCTAAACTCCCAAATAGCCCTCAGAATGAACTATCAGAGAAGATCCTGCTTCCTTTTGCAATTAAGAAAACTCCCTAAATTATGGTTTTCTACCACCATCATATTGACCTACAGGTAAGTATGTTTGTTGAGTAAACACATGTGCTTGCATGCAGGAATCATATTCTCTTTCAATATAGAAAATATGGTGATTATTTTACAGAGTTCCTCTTTTTTGATTCTGTCTACAATTAATTCTTTTATTATATGCCAGTAACAATTTCTGTACAAATTAGGGTTTAAGCACAGTGACTAAAAGTCTGTATTAATCTTTATTTACCACCTCTGAGTTATCTGCAAAATAAAAATATTCTCTTATTCACATGTACTTATATCAGGATTTTGAATTGCCATGGAAGAAAAACCCCATACACACAAAAAATGGACTCTCTGAAATTATTTGGCTTTGAAACAACAAAGCTAGAAAGCCTAATTAGGAGTGTCAGATATGTTTTTAGATATCTTCCTTGGAAAACAACAAATATGACAGCTAGAATTGTGCAAAGGAAAACAAATGGAACAATTTATGCCAAGAAGTCAAAAGGGCCTCAAGTGTCATACCAGAGAGTAGAAATAGAAGAGAAAGCCTTGGTGCAGTGAGATAATAGTAAAGCAAAAATAAAAGCAAAAAGACAGCTACTTAGAACTTTTAAAATATGCTAAAATCAAATTTTAGCCTACCCCACTGAGGCAAGTGAAGCTTATATTTTTTCATTAACTTTTTTCCAGGTTTCCTTTTATGCCCTAATCCTTATGTTTCCCATTTTTCTTAGATTTAAACTTACATATAATCCCCCTGTATTATGGGACCCTAATCAGTTTTGTTACAAGTTAAGATAGAAAAAAAGAAAAAATTCAATCCATAAGTAGAATCTTCTTTCTGAGATACTTTTTCAACTGCTAGTTTTTGTCAAATTAGAGATGACAAAAGGACATAACGGTAGAATTTCCTCTTTTCCCCCTCATGGTCATTTCTTAGCAGATCTGAAGTTATCTGTGATGAATGGCAGAGAAGCAAAGGTTGCGGTCCCTTAGACATGGGATGGCTGTCATGAAGAATGAGTTCTTTACCTGGAAGGATATCAGAAAGATTCCCACGCTCTTCAGGTTCTCCAGAAATAGGCAGGCAGATGATATTAAATCCAGCCATGGGCAGCATCCCAACTCATTCAAGTCAAACTGATGAAATTAATGTAGGACGAGGTGGCAGCCACCCAAAGGTTTGAAGGAACTCAAGGATGAAATTGGAAAACTGTTGGCCAAGATGCTGGGTCCAACATTACAAACAGGCACCACTGTTGCCCTGGCAGATTGTGAATGTCATTCTGTTCATTAGAAGGGGTCAAGGGAGGACCTGGGAGCCTTAGGAAAGCAAGTGTCTCTTCCGCTTGTCCAATATCCAATGAAGTACAGCATCATTAGACACTGAAACAAAAATAACCTTCTAGGGGAAAGACAATATGGTTTCTGCAAAGAGGAAAGCATGAGTCACTGATTTATTATTGGTCTCTGAGGCATGGAGACAAAAGGCCAAATGTTGGCACAGCTTAGGGGAGAGCTTTCCTAAGCATCATCATGAAACAGGATATAAGGAGATAATGGATATCTCAAACCCTATGCACAAGACAAATAATTTCTACATCCCATCAGAAAAGAAAAATTCTAAGTGCCAGCAAGAAGGGACAGTCTTTAAGACTTGAAGAGATCAGGTTGTCATGATAAAGGATCTAGTGTAGGTAACACATTTAAACCATTACCATTTGATGGTACTGGGGAAAGACACAAAGGAAGTTCACTTGGGGAAACCTTTTTATTGAGCATGAATCAAGCATCAGGCTTTGCGCTGAGTAGTGTGTCAAGAGCAATGAGTAAAACCCCTTCTGCTCCCCAGTAACTCAGAGTCCCAGGCGGCAGTAGTGGTAAAGAATCTGCCTGCCAATGCAAGAGATGTAAGAAATGCAGGCTCAGTCCCTGGGCTGGGAAGATCCCCTGGAGAAGGAAATGTCAGCCCACTCCAGTATTCTTGCCTGGAGAATCCCATGGACAGAGGAGCCTGGTGGGCTACAGTCCATAGGGTCACAAAGAGTTGGACACGACTGAAGCGACTTAGCACGCACACACCATACAGATGATTCCAAGACCAAGGGATAAGCTCTCTGTTGGGACTTGTGCCCATTCATGACACGATGGCAACTATGGATGGAATCAGATAGCACAATCCTGGTCAGGCACTAACACATCCCTCAGGGCTATGGTTCACTGGGGAACTAGGTTCCTTGAGGCATAATTCTAAAACATACTGCAAATCCCCTTGTTAGAATTAATGACAATTGCAATACGAACCCAATAAATCCTAAAACCCACTTTTATTGGTTTGCTCAGTGGAAAAAGATATAATGGATTTTAAACACATGCAATTCTAACATGAATGATTCGGTCTCGACTTTGTGGGGAAGGGAAGCAGACACGATTGGGGTGTTTGTCATGACTATTAATACCATGTGAGGTTTTAAAAATGTGATACATACGTGGATACACATGTATGCATACATTTCCAAAAGCCTCATGAAAAAAATTAACTTTTTTCATTATAATTAAAGAAAACTCAGCAATTAAAAAGAGAAAGGTCTATTTACCGACCATGAATTTGAAGAACTCTGCTGGTGTTATGGAATTCTCAACCTTGCTGAAAAGTTGAAGAATTCTCTCAGCTCAGGCAACAGTCTCCCAGATCTGAAGAATGATTTCAGCAACCTCAAGCCCAGGAGACCGAAGTCTCTCCTGCCAGTCAAAAGCTTCTTTATTTCCAATCAGTTTTAAGCACCCACCTTCCCCCTTTCCTGCTTCATTAGCTAGGGGGCTGTCATTTCAAAGAATCATATAATGTACATGTGTAGAGGAAATGTTAGTGTTCTCTGGCATGAGGGAAAAAAATTATTTGATGATCAGATTGCTCAGTATTTTCAAACTATTTAAGGCACTTCCATAGGAACTCCATGAAGCAAAATCAGAGCTGAAGAAGAGATCCACACAAAGGCAGACAGTTTTTTCTAGTTTCTCTGATAAATCACATTCTCTCCCTTTTTTCTTTTCTTGTACAGTTTTTTTTAATGGCATATCATAGCAGTCCTTTGAAATATCAAAGATCATTCAGAATAGAAACTGAAATCGGTCTGAGAGAGAGCACATTTCTCAGGCGTCGTATCAAGTGAAAACTCCCTGCCTTCCTTGGGAACCACACTGGGAGGTGGTATTTGTCTCCTTTTCCATTTTTTTTCTCCCTTCGCAGCAGTGCTGGACCCACAGCATACCTTCAATGAGTGGGTGTGCTCAGCTGCTCAGTCGTGTCCAACTCCTTGCGACTCCATGGACTGTAGCCCGCCAGGGTCCTCTGTCCATGGAATTTCCCCGGCAAGAATACTGGAGTGGGTTGCCATTCCCTTCTCCAGGGGATATTCCCAACCCAGGGGTCAAACCCATGTCTCCTGTGTCTCCTGTGTTGGCAGGCGGTTCTTTACCACTGTGCCACTTGGGAAGCCAATGAGTGTGTGTTCTGGACGGATTTCCTACCCCTCTTCTCTCTGCTATTTCTCTTTCTAAAGAAAAACTAGGATCACCCTGCACTTCTTACAGACTGGAGATGAAAGGAGAAGAACTGGAAGGCTACCTCCAAGGCCTCACACCTGAAGCCTACGAAACCCAGTGCTGCAGGTCAATATTTCCAGCTAAAGATCCCTGAGAAGGAGGTACAGTACATCACTGCATAAAATGAGAAGGAAAATGGTTATGTGTCTATAAGTATGGGTGTACAAATGTCTTGTCTATCAGTTCAACAAAGCCAAAACCTCTTGCAATGTCAAAGGCTAACTCACAGACACACATGCCTGCTCATACTCTGCTAGGGAGAAAGCAAGCTATTTTTTAGAAGGAAAATTAGGAAACAAAATATAAGAAAACATCATGAAAGATGATCACGACTCTAGGAATCTATTTGTAGGGGAAAATGGAGAATATGCACAAAGATTTAGCCTCAAAGGGAGCAGTCGTATCTATATTAGCTCCAAATCAAAACAATCTAATTGGTCAGTGTAAGGAGGTAGTCTAGTTAATTATCAAATATCAAATGACAGAACACTGTGCAGCTATGGAAAATGTACAGAATACAGATAGACATGGAGAAATATTCACAATTTTGTGAAAGAGAACAGGCGTGCTAAAATCAAAATATGTTTTTATATTAGGTAAATACACGTATATATTTAAATATGTGTGCATGCTAAATCACTTAGCGTTGTGTCCGACTCTCTGAGACCCTATGCACTGTAGCCCACCAGGCTCCTCTGTCCATGGGATTCTCCAGGCAAGAATACTGGAGTGGGTTGCCATGTCCTTCTCCAGAGGATTTTCCTGACCCAGGGATCAAGCTGTGTCTCTTACATCTCAGGCTTTGGCAGGCAGGTTCTTTACCACTAATGCTACCTGGGAAGACTCACATTTAAATATATCAATATGCATAACAAAATATGCATCTTCAGATATTTGTAAAGGACATCTTTTTCTTCATCCTTCTCCCTGTCTGAATTTTCTGATTCTGGTCTATGATAAAGGTGAATGACTTCTGAAATAAACATAGAAATAGACATTTTAAAAATCCTTATTATCTACATAGTTTTTTTAAGGAAAAAAAAAAAGTCCCTTTAACCATCTATAGCTGCTAGGTTAAACAGGAAGTCCTTGTGAGTTGGTACTGGATGGCTATGATAAGTTGAAACAGACAGGAATAATTCATAGTCAAAAAGCCATCTGATTATCATGTTTCATATCTTCATATAACTGTCAGATGTTTTACACTAAAATGTTCTTCCAATAAACCTAAAAATCAAAAAGCCAATACCAAGATTTTTCTCCATCTATACATCTGATTCTCAGAATATGCCTTTTATTTTAGATCAAGCATCAAAATTGTCTTTGATTCAAAACACCCATGTAGATCCAGCATTTACAGCTGAAGTCAACCTATTTATAATCACAGACTTTTTGAAATCCCTGATTTTCTTTTCATCGCTATCATGCAGAGTGCTAGTGACAGTACAACGTGGATAGTAACAGCTCTGCTTTGTTTTGGGGGCAGTCTCCTTCACAGATACAGGAAGTAAAAAATGCAAACAGTACAAGCCAGTCAATCAGGAAACCAGCACTGTGAATGCTACGGCTCTGAGGGTACAAATTAGGGAATCAGTTTTCCCCTTAACAGAAGCATGTTCACTAAGTAATTTGTTGTTTTCTTTAGCTGGAATTACCCCCTTCCATTAACTGGAGAAGTAAGTCCAAATTAAAATCGCTATTTGTCAATTACCTGCTAGAGGTACGCTCAAGCCTTGGGTTGGGTGGTGGTGGTTGAGTTGCTAGGTCGTGTCCGACTTTTGCCACCCCATGGACTGTAGCCCACCAGACTCCTCTGCCCATGGGATTCTCCAGGCAAGGATACTGGAGTGGGTTGCCATTTCCTTCTCCAGGGAATCTTCCCAACCCAGAGATGGAACCCTGGTCTCCTGCATTGCAGGCAGATTGTTTACTGACTGAGCTACAAGGGAAGTCCCTTGGGTTAGGACAAAGGCAATTAAACTCATCAGCTGTCATTATAATCACCATTATCTCAAACCGCTCAGAAGGCATAATTTGGGGTAGGGGAGATGTTGGAAACTCCTAGTCACTGTGGACATGAAGGCAGACATGGGTGAGGATTTTAAATGTACTGAATTATTCTCTTTTTTTCAGTGAATTTTAATTTTTTCCTTGTGCTGGGAGGACTTGCTCAGCGTACAGGGTACAGTAGTGAATATAATGGCCTGGTCCCTCTCTACATACAGCTTACATCCTCGGGGAGGGAAGGTTAAGACTTGAGAAATCATAATCACAAGTGTGACAAGCACTTCAGAGGAAGGGAATGGGGTCTGAGAAGGAATAATGACCCCGGCGAGTCAGGGAGTCTTCTCCAAGGAAGTAACACTCCAGCTACGCTCCTCCTAATATGCTTCTCTCGAGTCTCTTATCATCACCCTTTCCTAGTCCGCCTATTGTCTCCCTGGCCACTCCAGCTCAAATTTCTCTCACCGTGGGCTCCTATTCTTCTGTTCCAAACTCAGATTCTGAAGTTTTTCAGGTCTAAGATCTCCATCTTCTCACTGCAAAGCTCCCCCTAAGGCAAGCCCTTCCACTCTGATCTCAAGCATCACCTACATTCAACAATCCCTAATTTAGTTTTCCAGTCCAGAACTCTTTTCCAAGCTCTGAATCCGTGTGTCAGCTGCCTACAGGACACCTTCATTTGCATCCCTCACCGGAATCTCAAATGTAACATAGCCCATGCTGAAGTTAAGACATTTCCCTCTAGCGTCTTCTCTTCCTTCAGCCATTTCTGTCTCCTTACACAGGACCATTCACCTAGTGGCGGCGTCACTCATCGGGAGTCAGCCGTGGCACCTGCTTCCTCCTCCTGCCCCATATATAACTGGGAGTTCAGCCCGGTCTAGTTGGTAGCTGAAGTACATCTTGAATTTTATCACATTTTCCCATCTACTCTACCATCAGCTCTTGTTTGGGCACTGCAAGCCTTTTCTCTTCTTGTATCTATTCTGTTCCCTTCCAAATCGCTGTCTTAAATGGAAATCTGTCCTGATTACTCCTTGTTTTTAATATTCTTACACTGTTCTAAACATTGAATCTAAAATTGTTCAAAGGGCTTCTAAGACCTTGCATGATCCATCAACTGCCTAATCTTTTGGTCTCATCTCATGCCAATCTTAGCATTATTCATTGTTCAATGAACCTCTTTCAGTTTTTAAAATTAAGAAGAAAAAAGAAAAAAAAAAAAAGGACCCTCATTTCTTAAAGACTTTGCACACACTGTTCCTTCCCTCTGGAACTTCTCAGGTCTGCTTTATAGCATGAGTAACATCCTGCTTTCTGTCTCAGATACTGGGACATTCAGCTTCAAGTAATAGATTACCTGGTGGAAGAAGTTTTATCATTAATAACAGCAATAAGGATACTTACTTGTACCTCATATCACAAAAACTCCGGAAGTGAGCACTTCCAAAGTGAATATAATGCCATCCAAGACCAAGACGTTCCCCTTTTCTGTTCTGCTCTTCTGTGCTTGTCACTTTTTAATTTAGGGTCATCACCTCCTGGCTACAAAGTGGCTGTCAGAGCTCCCTACGTCATGGTCTGATACAACACTGTTTCTGCGTTCATAGTAGAAAAGGGGAAAGAAGGCTCTCCTCTTGTGTATACCAACTCTCTCAGAAACCAAAACATTTGTTTCACATTTTCCCCTCATCATATCTGTGTCATAGGGTGACCCTTAGCTGTCAGAGGGGGCTGGTTAGATGAGCATCAGGAGACAGAGGGAGGTCGTGATGGCTGGTGAATACGTAATTAACTATGTCCGATGCAAACTTCAGAGCACTTAGCAAATTAGTAATCAAACAATTCAACAGACAGGCACGCTTTGCTCACTGTCTCCTCTGTGAGATCATATACCCTTTGACTAGGGGGAACCCGTCTGTTTCTAAGCCCAGCAGCACTGCCGAGCCTGATCTATGTAGGAAGCAGCTGGTGGTGGGAGAAAAATGAAAGTACGGTTGAACAGCAGAGGCAGAAACCAGGAGCAGAAGGGGGAGAAAACTCCCAGCACAGAGCTTAAGCTGATGGTCGTCTCTCATACCTCACGGTTCAACTCTGCATTCCAGTTAATTTGAAAACAGTCTTTCCTCGAAAAAGGGCAGCTTTTGAAAGTGCTGCATTCTCTGCACCGTGAACACAGTTTTCCTAACCTCTTAATCCCTGCCATGTGAGTAGACATGGGGACTATAGTTTGCATTGAGACCCAGGAATGAATCCTTCAGCAAAAAAAATTTAACCACTGTTACAGAGTTAGATGATCCAGAAAATTTTAAGTTGCCTCAAGGACATGGATGTAAATCAATTCTTGGCTAAATCACTCCAAATATCATTCAACAAGAAAAATTCATGAAAAGTAGAAAGTTATTTAAAAGAAGAGTCATAAAATTTGGGGTTTAAATTTTCCACTCCTGAGAGCATCACACTAACAGATAAAGAAGTCGTCCAGACTACTGGATGAGGGAGAAAGCAGATGTAAAATGCCTGGTACTTGAAGGATGCTCGGCATAGTATTTTTGTTCTTATATCTGGACCACAGGAAAACCTGATTTACTCCTAAACTCTTTCATGTCCTATATATGTAACTGTAGACAAGTTGAATATATTCTTTGGTTCATAAATAGTATAGTGATCTTAAACCACCTTCCAGTTATAACATGCAGTCACTCTACTATTTAAAAACTTAAGTTAATAAAAATTAAATGGCATTGAACACAGTTCAGAGTAGCAAATCTAATAAAACATGAAGGAATAGATTCACATTCTCAAGATGCAGAATCTGTTCATAGTTTCTGATGAGCATTCTCTCTGGTCATCTCAAAACACAAAGGGCACTCACTGACATGCAAATACCACAAAATATTTTCTTAAAGAAAGTTGTGACACAGACAAGATGAGATTTCAGATTTTAAATATAGTTGTCGTTTGAAATAAAATTCCTTAAAAAGAGAAAATGACTTTAGTGTTGGCAAAGGGAGTCCCCTAAGGAAAAGATGTAAACAGATGGCTGAGAAAGATCACCCACATGCTGCAAGCAGATCTTGAGGAGGCATTCCTAAGAATGAGGCGGCACTTCCCAGCCTGGGCCACGGCCCACAAGGATCCTTATTTAACCCACAGAAAGCAGAGGGTTTTCACCTCGAACCAAGAGGAACCTCAGCCTGCTTGCCTCACAACGATCCGGACCAGTCTCCAGCACTCCCCAGTGTCCCAACAGAAGCGAAGTACCAATCGCTTGAGACAGGCAGTCCTCTAGTAAATCAGGGTTTGAGATCAGCCCTGAACCAACGTCTTCCCATAAAAACGGGCTGTTAAGCCTCAGCTAAGCATATTAGGCATTCAATTTAATATGTGACACACATCTGCTCTCCTTTCTCAGGGAGGAGAAGTTTCAAGATAACTTAAATCCCGGACTTAATTAAGGGGGAAAAAAAAATTTGGCAAAGTTTAAAACTGCGCTTTAAAATACAACCCCAAAGAGAGCGAAGGAGACCATTTAGCTATAACTAATGAGATTATATAACACCTAAATTAAACACAGGTTACCTGAGCTGAAGTACTCCATCTTTTATCTGGGCCCATTCATCTTTCCATCTGATGCCATCAACACTTACCAAAGACTGTCATCTACCTCTGGCCCCAGGCACAAAACACAAGCAAAAATTCGAATCTGGTAACCCACCCCGCTCCAAGCCCAAAGGTCACAAGAGGAAAACTCACAGATTTGTCTTTGACGAGGAAAGCACAGCACTGAATCCCAGCCATCAGCATCTTGTGTGGGTTCCACGCCACAGAGTCAGCTCTGTTACGTTAAACGGAGGAAAAGCAGGGTAAGGAGGGGAGACTCAGCTTCCTCCGGCGGGAAGAATGCTATGACCCACTGCAGGTACTTTCAGTATTCACGCCCAAGTCAGTGCTCCAGAGGACTCCTGGTGTGAGTGGTTTGGGGAGTTTGTTTGGAGATTTTTTTTTTTAAAGCAAAAAATTACTTAGTTTTGGGCCTATTATCAAAATGTCACCTAAGTGGGCAAAGTCCAGAGAGATCCCCTTGCCTGAAGAAAAGGCACCGGGCCTGGGAAACCACGCTTACCTCTGGATGCCCTGCAGGAGCCTGCGGTGCTTCCTGGACATCAAGGCTGAGCCACCCCAAGAAGCCTGTTGAGATAGTGATACAACCCAAACCACGTTATTTCAGTGTTACTTGTTCACCAGCCAGTTGTCATTTGATATTGTAAGTCAGTTTCAACCAATATGGAGTCTAGGAATTTTTTAAAAAATTATTTACTTTTAATTGAAGGACAGTTGGTTTCTACCATACATCACCATGGATCAGCCATAGGTAAACATATGTTCCCTCCCTCTTGAGCCTCTCACCCACCTCCCACCCCATCTCACCTCCCTAGGTTGCCACAGAGCCCTGGTTTGAGTTCCCAATGGACTCTGGGAAATTTTGATCACCAGCTCTGCTCAGATGATCTGAACCTCACTGCAACAGAAGGGTCTCCATTGACGCTTAGGAGTTAAATCCCCACATTATAAAGAGACTGGTAAGTAACTCGTTGAGCTGCCTGTGGACAAAAGACACAGTCCACATGCTCTTAAATCTTAGAATCTAAAGTACACAATAGTCCTTCAATGTTGACAACTCCAACAAAAGTTAAGAAAGAGCCCAATATCATAAGGAAAGAAATGGCAAGACCGTGTGCACCATGGATGTGGAGGAGGAAGGAAATGAGAGGTCTCCACGTTCTCAGAGCATCACAAAAGCTGAGCTCATTGGTGGACAGCAAAGAGTGGCCGCAAGTGCAGCCTTCCCGTTCAGGGCTGGCCAGGGGCAGGAGAGCGAGTCACCCAGGCTGCACCCTTAAGGAGGGGCTCACTTGCAGAGTTGGGCTCTTACATGGCCCTGCGAGTGAATGTCTCATTAAGTTTTCAAGTACCAAACTGACGTTCTTATTTCTCACACTGATTCTTCCTCCCTCCCCTCCAGGCTTATTGACTCTGGGATTTCCTTTCCTCTCCTTATTCTCAGCTCTCCTCTCCTTTGCTTAAAACAATTATCTGCCCAGTGAACCCTAAGGAACTTCGACTGCCTCACGTTCCAGCCCTGCTTCCTTGGACTAGACTCTCCAATGACCCCAGAAGTTCCCAAAGGTTTGTGGGCCAAAACTGGTGCACAGGCACGTCCTCCAGATTCCCAGATAAGGGACCGATGATCATGATTGTCAGTCAAGCCCCCTTGTCCCTGCCCTTGTCTCCCACCGTCATTCATGACGGACCATGTGTGAGCAAGGCTGAGCTGTGGAGGCAACTGCCCTCAGCCTCTGGGAATACTTGATCTGAACCTGCTAACTGAGCCTTCCCAGGCCTGGGTTTTAACAGCTTGACCCTCTCAAACATGAACATCACTTACATTTTAGGTTCCTTTACTGCTCCTACACACCCTAATCTCTAAGTCGCCTGCTTTCCTCAATTCTCATATCCTTCAACTTCTTGAGAATCTACCAGTGGCAACTAGGGGAAGGGTTAATCAGGAAGACTCAGCCACACCCAGTACTCTCACCCTTTCTGCCCAACTCACACAGCTGCTCTCCCTGCTGCCTCCTGCACTGCCCTCTGCCTCTTCTTCCTCCTCAAGAAGCAGACAATGTTCTGCCCATCTTAGTGAGCTGGACTGCAAATTTTAAAATCCCAGGAGCTCTTTCGAGGCATCAGTTCACTGGTTTACAGGGTGGTTAGGCATGGTTGGGGGCTTCCCTGGTGGCCCAGACGGTAAAGAATCCACTTGCAGTGTGGGAGACCTGAGTTCGGTCCCTGGGTTGGGAAGATCCCCTGGAGGAGGGCATGGCAGCCCACTCCAGTATTCTTGCCTGGAGAATCCCCATGGACAGAGGAATCTGACGGGCTACAGTCCATAGCGTCTCAAAGAGCTGGACGTGGCTGAGCAACTAAGCACAGTACAGTACTGGCCGGGTTAGAAACCGCTCAGCCACAAATGCACTCCTCAAAGGAACTAAGGAGAAACGCAACACCCCGATGTCAGTGTCCTCCTTCTACCAGCTTCCCTCTGTAACTTCCTCATTCCAAAGCTCGCCACAACATCAAACCAATGGATGTCACTGTGGACCCAGGTGCCACGGCGACTGTGTGCCTATGTTTTTCTCTTTAAGTAACTAGTTAATAATCTTAAATTGTAGGGCTAATCTTGAGAGGGAAGTGGAGGCAGGGTGGAATGGAAAGACGGCAGCTCCTAGAGCCCCCGATTTTAAGTGTAGTCTTTGCCACCTTCTCCAGGACGAGGACTTGGGACGGAAGTGTGGCGGGGAGCGTGGGGATTTGCAGTGGCCGCAGCCTCTGCTTCAGAGAAGAGTTGGACTAACCCTGAAATCCTGGTCTCAGGCAGAGGCTGCAATAACCCCGGCTCTCACAGCCAAAACTTTCAACACGACTAAGGTTTGTTTTTTTTTATTCAGTTGTTTAAAAAGGCATTCTGATTAACCAAATTTCAGACACTATCAGATGTAAGGGAACTATTTTTTTGTGGACTGCTGAGAAAGGAAAACTTATGACATCAACATACCAATTAGGTATATTAAAGATGTAAACAAAATATGTGTATCTTCGAAATAATAAGATACGGTGTACATGCTGGCCAAGTTGGTTTTAAGGAAAATGCAGAACAAGCAATCCTGATTTCATTTTTAAAAAGAAACCCAAGTAAATACCAGATTTTAATATTTTAAAGGCTCTTTAAAATACCATCTAGAAAACTTCAAACAGGCCAAAGTTATCACTGTAATGTTATTAATTTTTTATCTTTCAAATTAATAAAGTTGGTATAGAAAGTTTCTTCAAGAAAAGCTACATGTTCCTGCATAGAATTTTTTCAGCAGGACTTCCCTGGGGGTCCAGTGGTTAAGAATTCAGAGGACTCGGGTTCAATCTCTGGTCGGGGAAGGTCCCACGTGTGTGGAGCTGCTAAGCCCGCGTGCCACAGCTGTTGAGGCCACGTGTCTACCGCCTGTGCTCTGCAACAGGAGAAGCCTGCACACAGCAATGAAGAGGAACCCCAGCTGCCACAACTAGAGAAAGCCCATGGGTAGCAGCGAAGACCCAGCACAGCCAAAAATAAATAAAATTTTTAAAAATATTCATTAACAGAATGATGTCTATAATATTAGAGGCTGAGTGAGTACTGTCTCAGTGTTAGAGCCAATTTCTTTAATAAGTCACACAAACAGTTGTCAAATTTAATCTAATACCACACACATGCAAACAGAACAATTTTCGTGGTTCAAATATTCCCTTATAAGCAGGTTTTCTTAAAAAAATTCAACTTCTGATTTTTAAAAAATCTAGAGAGGTTTTCATTCACATCTTATCAATCACAATTCCCTCTAAGCTCCATAAATCTCTTAACATCATTCCCAATTTGGAAACTGCTGTAGTTACTCTGTTTTACATAAACTATATAATCCATATTTGATGTTTCTTTTATGAGAGTAGAATGTTTAAGTATAACTGCTCACATATTCGATTTTGCCCCTATTTCCACAGTCACAAAAGTACTCACTTCATATTATCTTTCAGGACATAATGTATTATTACAGTTCTAAGTCTATAAAAGTCAATAACATATAAGTTGAAATGTGAACAGATACAAATCCTACAATCTCATTTAAAGAAGTCACAAATAATTTACCTGACATATTGCCATTTGCACACTAATCAAGCCTATAACTCTAGTGAGCTTCATATGACTACTGCTTCTTTTACCAAATATTAGTATATATTCAGTGAAAGCTTTGAGTTGCTAGAAAATTCTTTTGCTATTATATCATAGAAACCTTACTTTCAATCATCCAAACTATAAAATTAGGTGTAGGTGTATGCCCCAAACAAATGTTCAGTGAGTCAAAAATATTGTCCTCTCTTTCCCTGGGTTGGGAAGATCCCCTGGAGAAGGAAATGGCAATCCACTCCAGGACTATTGCCTGGAAAATCCCATGGACAGAATAGCCTAGTAGGCTACAGTCCATGGGGTCGTAAAGAGTCGGACACGACTGAGCGACTTCACTTCACTTCACTTTGTCTGATAAGGAAGGTATGAACCATTCACTCACTCACTGGAGGAAAGTTCCCTGAAGTCTCATCTTCGAGTTCAATGGTTCTTTCTACCAGGTAGAATCAAACTAATTAACTGCTGGTGTCATCCACATACAAAGTCAGAAAGCTCAACAAGCTTTCTTAACCAGCTGAACTCAATTTTTTAACCCTGACTAAGTAGAACTTTAAGTCACTTTTAATCAAGGAAAACAATATTATGAGCAACCCCAGGACCTACAGAACTAATCACACAAAAAGGCCAACCCTTTAAGTTAGAAAATTATAAAGAATGCATGTTATCCCAATCACTCTCCAATAGCTATCTGTGATAGATCCAGATAAAAGCTGTTTTAATTACGGCATGCAGTGCAGCTATGCAGCTTTTGGCATTTCCCAGCTGACTGGAATCACAGAACATTAGAGCTAGAAGATCCTTTACTGACCCCATCAGGCACTTATTTCCCTCTTTACAAATGAAACCAAAACCCAGCGAGCTGGGGTCACAATGAAGAGGAGACAGGTTTGAATCCTAAATCAGCCTCTTGACTCCACAGTGTGGAAGGGGTCCCCCATGCTGTACTGTCTTAATGACAGTAGATCCAAGGAAATTGTCCAGGAGACAAGAGGAAATAAGAGGAAACCTGGAAAACTAAGACAAAATCCCCATCGAGTCTTGGGTAGCTTCTTCCTTATTACCTAGCAGGATGTGACATGTTTATCTCCCCTAATCAGAAATATTCCTGCTGTGCTCAGGCATGTCTGACTCTTTGCGTCCCTATGGACTGCAGCCCACCAGGCTCCTCTCTCCGTGGAATTTTTCAGGCAAGAATACTGGAGTGGGCTGCCGTTTCCCTTCTCCAGGGGATCTTACCGACCCAGGGATCAGGAGGACACACATCTCTTTTGTCTCCTGCATTGGCAGGTGGATTCTTTACCAATGAGCCACCTAGGAAGTCCCAGTTAAAAATATACGTACATTTAGATACAAATAGTTGGAGAGCTCACATCTAGCTCCTGAGAGTATGAAAAACTTCCCACCAAAGCTGCAGAAAGGCTACACGGTTTAACAGATGGGCGCACACGGATGAACTTACGTCTACATGGAGCCAGAGGCCGTGCCTCTCGCAGATGTCCGCTATCTCATCCAGAGGATCGAAGGCCCCCAGCACCGTGGTACCAGACGTGGCACACACAAGGAATGGAGCTGCGCCCTGCGAGAAGCACTCACATGTCAGAGTTCAAGAATCGTCATGGCCACCACAGAATCCGTGCCACAGCAGGTCGGTTAACACAGGGGTTATACATCTGGACATTTATCTGGTTTCTTTGGAGACAAACATTCATTCAGTGAGTGTGTTTACATTTTTCCATCACATGGCCTCTGCCTGATATGAGAAGTCACTTCAGTTGTGCCTGACTCTTTGCAACCCTTCGAACCATAGCCGGCCACGCTCCTCTGTCCATGGGATTCTCCAGGCAAGAATACTGGAGTGGGCTGCCATACAAATAGCTTAAGAAAATAGAAAATGCCATGATAATAGACTCCTTTGTCCCAACTCCACATGCCTCCTTATTCTCTCTACTCTCATTTTCTTTCTTAAGTCTTCTCTAGCTTTCCCAGATAGAAAGTGAATAAGCTAGCAACTAAGACTTGGTGCTGCCAAGTAAATAAATTAAAAAAAGAAAGTGAATGAGCTCAACTGCCATGGCAAAATGGCTTGCTGTGTGATTCCTAACTCCTTCCAAGGGAGACTCACGGGGGCCCCCTTAGCACCTCCAAAACAAGAAGGAATAGGCCTGGGAGAGAGATCACAGCCCCAGGGGCAGGCCTCCCAGGCCTGTCTGCTCATCACCTGGTGAAGGAAGTGTAGCTACAAGGCAAGGGATGTGCTGGGGACAAATCTGGTGACAAGAGGGGATTCGGTAACCTCACTGGGATGCACTCCCCAAATGAGAGCCGTGATAGAGACAATTATTAGAATGTGCTGGAGAAGAGGACCTGTGTCTTTCTGCTACGATTATTCCTCCTCATCTAGCCCACAGCTGCATCTTGCAGAGAGAGCAGGTACCGTGAGAAATGGGAGGAAAGGGAGAATGTGGGAACAGGAATGCTAACTCCCGCCAAGCGAGCCCAGCAGGTGCCCTGGCCCCACGAGAGGCTTTGTGCCAGCCAGGAAGAAAAGAGCACACGAGGCTATTTCCAGACAGAGCCATCCCAAGGTGCTGGCAGGGGTGTGCTTCTCTCTGTCGAAGTGTCTTCAGGGGAAAATCTGCAGACAAAGATGAGGGTGGGGAGTGAAAGTAAAATCCTGATCCAGAGCACCCGGAGTCAGGAACAACAATGCTTACTTGTCAAAGTCATTTTAGGATGAATCCTTTCCCCCTCAATTTTATCTTGAAAGACACTTGTTCTTATAATATATTTTATGTCCCATTTAACAACAGGGGTGTTCTGCTTGGACCAGATTCATTCCAATTTAGTTGACCTTTGACAGAAAGACATGACTTCCTGGCTTCTAGATGGAGGCCATCTAGAGCAAGGACGCTTAGCCCACATTTCCAGGCTGAGATGCACAGGAATCACGGCGATGGCACACAGTGGATCCACCTGCCGTGTGGGGAGGTGGCCATGAGCCCTGGAAGCCAGCCCGCTGAGCCTCTTGGGAGCAGGGCCTGTGGCTGACAGAGCCCCTGGGAACCACGGGCTTCAGGGCTTCTGTCCTGTAATCAACTACCAACGGATTATGTCTTTATCATGCCTGTGACCTAAATGAAATGCAACCAAATTTACATCAGTCATTGAAAGCAACAGAAAAAGTAATTTACTAAAACCACTGAAGGTGTCTTTAATGCCGGGGCTTTCCTTATAAACTCTATGACATCCTGACAATTGTGAAAAATATCTGTGCTAGCTATTATAGCCCATTAATGAGTTTTCCTCACCCTTTTAACAATCTAGCTACAAATACAAGACCCAGAAATTAAACTTTTGTAATCTGGATTTAACCTTCCATGTTTCTTCCCCTTTCTCGTATCTCATGCTATTAATGAGAAAACTCAGTGGCAAGAATATTGATTGTGTGTTGCCAATCAGCTGAATCCTCTAACAAAGTCTGTCATTTCAAATGTTCATACACAAAAATACCTCCACCTATTCAGGGATCATATTAGTCTTCCTTTTTTTTTTTTAATAAGCACTTTAGAACCTCTGCTGCTTCTGTGGCTTTCACCATCTTGATAATGGCATCAGGGTAAAGGTCACAGCTCAATCAATTAAAAAAATTGATTGTGGTTGGTCAGGGAATTGAATCCCAGAAGAAAAACAGAGTTGATGTACTATCTGCTACCTGTGTAACGGCATAAATTAAAAGTTTGAAACAAAAAGAAACTAGGTCTGGAGAACTGAGAAAAAGAAACTAGTCATGAGGTATGAAGATCTCAGAACGGATGCAAGACCCGTCCTCAGTGAATCCAAGCTCAAGTTTCCACTGATGAAAGGAAACCAAGACAGACCAACTCTAACCCTGTTGCCCTATTTTCAAATGTGCCTAAAGCAATTCTTACTTTTTAAACACTTCCCTTTTCAAGTTTTCAGCTTCAGATATGCCCCTTTCATGGACTTTCGTTGTCAAAACAAACAGAAATTTGAACGATGAAAATAATAGACTGCTGTGGAATAAAATCCATCCAGTATTTTAGAAGATGAGTCCTTCATGATACTTTAAAAAGAAAAAACTGTTTGGCTATCTTTCAGAATGTTTGGTAATTCACCCACTATTGTGAAAATTGGTAAATAAGGGGAAAAATAAAATATCAATTCTGTCTTGGCTTGTTCAAACTGTTCCTTAGGGTGACTAAATAGGGATGAAGGAACAAAAATGTTTATGATGGTAGGCCTGCCGCTAAATGAAGAAGGAAGGAGAGAATTAGCTAGAACATCACTAATGAAATAGTGGGTCTAGACATTATGACAAAGGGCAGCAGAGTCTGTGAGGTGAGAGGCTGATGTAGAGTTCTGTGACAGATGGACTAATAACGTTATCACAAAAGGAGCCCCAAGACATTTGCTGACTAAAGGGCAAAATGCCACCCATGAAGTCTTCCTGGTAAAAATTCCAACCTGAATCTCCCCAAGTCTCAATATCTAACAGCCAAACAGAAAATATAGAAAACAGATGGGGAGGTATAGGAACACTTAAAGTCAAATTCTCAATGGAATCAGCAAAATCTACAATGTGGAAAACTCTACAGGACAAAGGACTTGGTTTCTCCAATGGATCAATTGCAGAGGGGATAAAGGAAAAGAAGGTTGTGGCCGGGAAAACATCTATGTGATAAATCAACCAAATGCAACACATGGACTTTATATGAATCCTTATTCAGACCACCAGCTATTTTTTTATAAAGGACAATGGGAGAAAATCTAATGAGAATACTGGATAATATTAAGAGCTTATTCTTTCTTTAAGTGTGTTATGGTTTGGTTTTGTTTTAAAGAGAAAGTATCTTTTACAGATATACTGAATTATTTGTAGATTAAATGTCATAATGTGTAGGATATGCTTCAGAATGACCAGTGGTATTGGGATGAAATGGGAGCAAAAGTTAATGATGGTGAAAGTTGCATGACCTGTATGTGTAATCTCACTCTATTAGTTTTATATATATTAAAAATTTTTCATAATGAAAAGTTTAAAATTCAAGAAAGGAAAAAAGAGAAACAAAGAAAGAAAGGGAAGGGTGAAGGAAGGATGGAAGGAAGGAATCATATATGAACCATACAAAAAGCGGAGTCAATATTCCCTGCCAACGAGCAGTAACAACATAAGTTCCTTTTGATAGGAGCTTCTGTAGAAAAGACTTCCCTGGTGGCTCAGATGGTAAGGCGTCTGTCTACAATGCAGGAGACCTGGGTTCGATCCCTGGGTTGGGAAGATCCCCTGGAGAAGGAAATGGCAATCCACTCCAGGACTATTGCCTGGAAAATCCCATGGACAGAAGAGCCTAGTAGGCTACAGTCCATGGGGTCGCAAAGAGTCGGACACAACTGAGCGATTTCACTTCACTTCTGTAGAAAAAGATACAATTAGATTTTTAAAAAATAGATAAAGCTAAAGGTGATATCTGTCGTCCACAGCAGAACAAACAGGTCTCAATGTAGAATTTTACTCACGAAGATAAAGAAATTGGATAACCTCTACCACAAGACAGCTATCAAATCCATTTGTCAATGGAATGTTTTAAAAACATAGGTCTAAGGACACACACCAGAAGCCAGAAGCCAGTACATCTGCAATAAAAGCAGAACGTTTAAACAGAGAACATCAAACCAAATACAGTGATCGAGCATGCTCTAGATAAGGTGAGTTCTGGAGAAGTTAAAAATTATAAACAGCACAAGAACAGAAAAATAGAAATATAATGTTAAAACTTAAAAAATAAAAATAAAAGAACCCACCCCTCAGTATGAAGCTCTCTGAGGACAGAGAAACTTCGATCACAGCTCAAAATCTGAAAACAGCTGACGCTGTTGCCGCCTATTTGGAAGTGATGGGAGAAGGGTCTGAAGCTTCGCTGGCCGCGGGCCTTCCAGGAGATGGGAAGGATGCATAGACGTGGCTGTACCTAATCCATCAGGCGTTTGGCCCAAGAAGCAAGATGGCTGATGTTAGGCTTAAAAATAAAGCAGATATCGGGGCCAGGCTTTGCTGCAGTACAGCAGGTGACCAGGGCCATGCCTTGCCTCCCCCAGCAGTGGGCAGGCCAGCTTTCAAACATTCTGGAAGCCAAGGAAGAGAGGGCAGTCTGCCAGAGCAGAAATACTAGGCTCAGCCCCAATGAGGGTGAGAGTTACGGATGGGCTTCACGTGGAAACAGCCCAGGAGGATCGTTTGACCAAGAAGTCAGAAACCAGCCTGAATGCAGCCTGGAGGTAACTGGTTTGGCCAAGCATCCTCAGAGTCAGGAGTTATACAGCAGCAAGAGAGGCCAGAACAAGGTTCTGAAGCTTATTCTAGGCAAGGACCTGGTACAGGGTGACATCAGTGTTTGAGCAGGCTCCAGCCCCCTGGGAATGAGCACATTCAAGAAGCTCCACAGAACACATACAGCAAGCACCAGCTACGGCACCTCTGCAGATGAGCTCCCTCCGTCCACCCTAAGAGGACCTCTTCTCTCCCCGACACACAGACAGGGGCCTGGCCGCTGCCCCGCTTCCTCTCCTCCATGCCCAGACACATGCATGTTTCCCCTCCCTCCCTCTCCTTGCCCACGCACCTCTTTCTTGGCCTCCTGCACACGCTTCTCCAGCTCCTCAGGTATCATCTTACCTCTGAGAGAACAGATTTGCGACACAGTCACACTCAGCAGTGAACAGACGTGGGACAGCTTTGTAAATGGTATCGATCCCCCCAGCCACCGCCCCGGCCAGGCGTCTGGATCCTGTCCCCATTACCTTCCGTCTGTCTCCACAAAGCACACATTCTCAGTACCAATCCCAAGAAAGGAAGCGGACTTCTTCATGGAGTAATGACACTACATTCAAAGAGGCGAGGGGGAGAGAGAGACACGGATACATGGCATGAAAAAGGTACCGCTTATTAGCTACATGGGTGTGCGTCACACGGCTGAGCCCATCTCTGGAATCGTATTGCCTTAAAACATAAGAAGCATTCAACTGAGCTCTTCAGTATGGTGGTTAAAAACACTGACTTCCCTTGGGATCCGAGAAACCTAGATTTAATTCCAGGTTTTCCCCTACAGATGTGGACCCTTGAGCAAAGACTGTATGCTCTGCGAGCCTCAATTTGCTAACCTATAAAGTGGCTATATGGGTACCTCCTCCATCTGCTTGTTATGGAGTTAAAACAGTTAATACATGTAAACAGTTGACACAGAGGCTGGTGTATGAACAAACTTGGTCACTGAAGGTTGCTGTTTTCCAAAACACTGAGGAAAAGTTTCTCTTGATGCTTCTAATAAAACTCAGTATTAATGGAAACAGAATCTAGTCCACTGCCAACTCAAAAACCCTCTAAGGGATGATCAAGACTCTGTGTCAAAAACTGTAATCACAGACCACAGAAGAAACCATTTTCAAGAGCGAACAATGAGTTATACATGCTGATCAGATACTTGACTTGTCTCGTTTAATACTGACTATAAGACTGAAATTAGACACAAGGGAATGTGGCTAAAATCACAATAATGAAACTAATAAGTCTGGGATTTTCCTGATGGTCCAGTGGTCCCTTCCACTGCAGGGACACAGGTTCAATCTCCGGTTGGAGAACTAAGATCCCAATGCCGCGTGGTGCAGCCAAAAAGTAAATAAACAAAATACAATTTTAAGAAGTAACACCAGCTTACAGATATACTATGCAATATAGCCCTGGCAGGAATGAGGCTAAGAGCTGGCTTTGGAATTAGGTCTTGTCTATTTCTTATTGGCAAATAGTAGTATATTCTCTGGATTGTTGGGCCTTTTTTCTCTACATAAATCCTATAAAATAATTAGCACTCAAACACTGGAGATGTTTCTCTCTGTACATCAATGTGGACAGGCGGTCAGTTAATTCTTTTTCATGCCAGAAAAACCGAAGGTGCTAAAGAACATTATTATACCAAAAAAACCTTAATAATTTAATTTGTAGGTATGAATACATTAAGAGAGTAGTCATGCCTTCACACTTAACTTGATATATTCCCTCAAATGTGGTAATTTTTTCCCTCTTTTGTTAAGAGAGTTTTACGGAGAGCTCTTTTTTTAACTCTATAAAAATACATGCCGAAGTAACACCATCAGGAGAAATGACATCATCCTAAAAAAATTAATTTCCAAATATCGAATAGAACACATTGAAAATGCCTGTAGGATGCATTCATTTCAGGTTGTTACAAGAACATAGTGAAGAGTAATAATGTATGTGGAAACATAGTTAATTCTCTCCTTGCTACATCGGTCCACCATAGCTAAGGTGACAACTAAGGTGAATTATTTCTCACCAGAGACTGGGGGCTTCTGGCACCAAACAGCTATTGATTTCATAATGATAAATAGCAGCCTACCCCCACTGACATCTGCCAGTAAGGAAAATCACACTGCTTTGCCCTGAAAAACAGCACCATATCCCCAATCAATGGATCTGCTGAATAAAAAACTTGTCCTCAGAATAAGAACAGTTTCTGGAGCTATTTTTGGGAATCTCTGGGCAAACTGGGAGTCCAATGGCAATCTCAAATGCATAAGGACAGAATTTTTTTTTTTCAAAGCCTGAAAAACTGAAGTCTAAACATCTGAAAACATCAGAGGAGGAAAAGAACCTTGGAAGGGGGAAAAAGAAAAGAAAGGGTGATGCTTCAGATATACCGAGTAGTTTCAAGGGAAGGAAAAACCTAGAAGCCGGAGTTCAGAGGTAACAGCTGCATTTAGACATAAGAATGCCTGCTCCCTTCACTGGCAGAAGAGTAGCGAGTCCTTTTAAGACCCAGTCTCGCCCTGGGTTTCACTGCCCCACAGAAGGTGCACGATTCTCAGCAGGCATTTATTTCTACAAAGACAAGACAGCCAGTGCCCCCATGAAAGACACAACTGCATGGAAATTTCATTCCTGGTTCCAGAAAAGCTTTCCTCTGTGACCTTGATTTTCTCCGAGCACTGCAGTTTTCCGCGCTCGTGGGCTGTGCTGTGGACACTCGGAATCCTAACATGTTAACTAGTGTGGGTGGTCAGATCAGCTTCAGGTGGTGGGGAGAGCAGGGTCGTGAATGTCACGCCTTAGGAAATGAAGAAAAGGAAGTATAGGGACTTCTCCAAGAGCACGCAGCTGGCTCGATGCCTAAAGAGGCAGAGCTGGGATCCTGGAGACACCCTGCAAAGCAGCTGCTCACCCTGTCAGTGCCTGCGTGGTCCTAAGCCTGGGGCAGCCTCACAAGAGAGCAGGGCCTTTAAGGGGGTGGAGCGGGTGAGACACCTCCAGGGCAAAACGTAAGAAGGTGTGACCTTGAGACACGTACTCTTGTCACCTCACTGCCTCACCCCAGCCTGGACCCTGCTGGAGAGGCACCAGGACAACTGGTTGCTGGCCTGGGAGTGAAAAGGGCTTCCTTCCTCCTCGCTTTTGAGTGGCGGACAATATTCACCACTTCACGCTGATTTCCAAAAATGATTTGAATGACAAAACTAAGATTTCTCTAAGTTTAAGGCATTCCCATGTGCTAAGTTGCCTCCATTGTGTCCAACTCTTTGCGACCCCACGGACTGTAGCCTGCCAGGCTCCTCTGTCCGTGGGAGTCTCCAGGCAAGAATACTGGAGTGGGCTGCCATGCCCTTCTCCAGGGGATCTTCCTGACCCGGGGATCGAACCCACACCTCTTAGGTCTCCTGCGTTGGCAGGTGGGTTCTTTAACACCAGCGTTCCTATCTAACTGCTAAGGAAGCTACAAATGTTTTTTACTTTAAATATTTTTCTCCACAAGTTCCCTTTTCTTTGGGTCCCTTCTGGCAAGGCTCAGACACTCATCTACCAGCACCTCGGTCTTGGAGGTCCCGGCCTCCAGATTTGTTGAGAAACACATGTCTGTTGTTTGGGCCGCACACTCTGTATTTTGCTAGAGCAGCCTGCACAAACCAAGAAACAGGTCGAGTTTGGTTTTCTGGCTTCATCCTCTGCTGGCAAGTTAGCAAAGCACATATTTTGCCTCTCCGCACACACATCTCCAACAGAGATTTTAAAAAATACTCAGCTCTTGGTTTCACAAGTCCACAAAGTTTCAATTTCTTTTCAGGCCCAATTTGCCAGCTATACCTGTGTTACTGGTCTTCCCCAGGCATCATCTTCATTCTAGTCTTCCACAGAATTTCTTCCCCACTTCCAGGGCAACTATTCCATAAAAGAACTCTGGTACATTTTATTTATTTATTCTTAACTAATTTATTTTTGGCCATGCCACATGGCATGCAAGACCTTAGTTCCCTGACCAGGGGTTGAACATGCTCCCCATGCAGTGGAAGCACAGAGTCTTAACCACCAGACAGCCAGGGACGTTCCTCTGGTACCTTTTAAACCAAATGAAGAATGAAAAAGGCAAAGGTAAAAGCACTGTGCTGATAGCAGGGCCCTTATTTAATCAGCCTTTCCAGGCACGGACATAGCAATTCAAATGCAGAAGGGACTCTGCATTTCTGATATGCTAGGGTTCCTCCTTTTCATACTGTTTATGGATATTCAAAAGCAGAGACATTACTTTGCC
>SJYX01004478.1:89934-106967 GCA_006410675.1 Oreotragus oreotragus
ATGGTGATGGACAGGGAGGCCTGGCGTGCTGCGATTCATGGGATCGCAAAGAGTCGGACACGACTGAGCGACTGAACTGAACTGAACTGAACTGAGGGTTCCTCCACCTGAAACACTGAGGGTTGGAAGCCAGGCAGGAAACTCTATTCCATCATCATCTCAAGAAACCAAGCATTTCCCCTAGAAGTCCACATTCCTAAATGTTCTTCTTTTGCTACAGAAAGAACATCTTGTGAGGAAGGGCCTGGGGAGGTAAATTCAGAATCTCAGAGGAGATGACTCCTCCTAGCTGCCCCCAACTCAGTGTCCACTCTGCATTTAGTGCTGAGCTAACCAATGGTCAGGCAGGACAGGGGAAACGCATGGGGGTGGTCAGGTTCCTGCACAGATGATACTTTTGTGGTAATAAGATGCTTCTGCTCTTGGAAGAGAGTAACAGATACAGGAAAGTCCAGTTGGAATTGGCAGGAAACTGTCAGATTTTGCTCCTCTCAGGTGTTTGACAGGAGCTCTAGGTTACTGCAGGAGGTACAGGAGGGGATGTGAGAAAAAAGCAGCGGTGGGATGGACAGAGGCCCCCACTGGAACCACAAACAGGAAAAATAAAAAGCATCCTTTCCAAGTAGGACAGCCCTTGAGCTGCGCCCCATGTTAGTGTAGCTGGGTCGTTCTCTCCTGAGCGTATGTGTGCTAAGGTGCTCAGTCGTGTCCAGCTCTGCAACCCCACCGACTGTACCTGCCAGGCTCCTCTGCCCACGGGATTCTCCAGGCAAGAATGCTGGAGGGGGCTGCCGTTTCCTCCTCCAGGGGATCTTCCCGAGCCAGGGATTGAACCTGTGTCTCCTATGTCTCCAACACTGGCAGGTGGGCTCTTTACCACGAGCGTGACCTGGAAAGCCCTCTCCTCCTCCTATTACTACAAAGATCTAACATTTCTGTCTAGTGTGCACCAGACACTACTCTACATGTTCTAACTCATTCGATCTCTGGTGATAACTAAGCTCACGTAGCTGCTGGGCCATTTTTATGGCTCCAGACTGTTCGCTGCCCCCTGCATCCAATCCCATCTCTGGGCAGCTGTGCAGAGAGTCTCCTTAAGATGTGAAGTCTATTTCCCTACTTCTTGTATCTGGAGAAACGACATAAGTTGCATAAGTTCCTATATGCAACTTACTTTATCAAGAAAGTGAGGGGGAAACGACAACGTGCCAGTTCTGAGCCCAGAACTCAAGAGGCCCAGTGTGTCTCTGAGTTGTCTTTCACCTGCACCGCTGTCATGACAACGGTGGGCCAGCCTGCTGGAGCATCCCTGTTGTCAGCCCAGCCCAGCCACGCCCAGGGCAGCCATAGGCCAAGCAAGCCCATCACTGCTTGGCTGTCCCCAAACCTGAGGGCCATGTCTGGCTATAGCTGCATGCTGCTGGGTTGAGGAGCAATTTGTTACATATTAGAGCTAACTGATATACTCATCTTTATAAGTTAGGAAACTGAGTTACAGCAGGATTCACCGACTTACCCAGGTCTAGGCAGTGGAGACAGGAACTGGCCCCAGGCAGCCTAGCCCCAGGCCTGCGCGCTCGCCCACAGGCTGACCTCTTACTTCAGTGGGGGTTGTGGTAACATCCCCTTGTGTGTCTGTGTGATGTCACTGTTACTGAATATCTCCCTTTCCTAGAAGGGCCCTCGTGTTAGCCACTCGACGCAATCAGTTTCTCAAGGAAATGGGAGCAGAAGACAGACCTGTGGTCCGTAGCAACCACATAAATTCTAACAAATAAGACACTCAAAGCAGAGATTCAACAGAAAGAGGTGGCGCTTTGAAATTAAGTGTTCTCTTTTCTCCAATAACGTTACAGATTATAAATCTTAAATAAAGGTGATATACAAAAGAGGGTGGCCAGGGCTTACAATATCAAGTGCATCAGAATTTCTTTTGGAATTAAATACGATGCTGTACATAGGCACATGATTTACACACTGACAAAACGCACCCTTGGGAGCCCCCAAACAAACAAGCCCTCTTCCATGACATGTTCATTTTCAGAAAATCTGTATCTCATATCAAAAATAATTTTCTTTTACCTCTGCAGATGTGAAAAGGATTAATCTTGGCAAGCCAGACAGCCCCTTTTCCTTAATATCAGGACAGTACTTGTATCTGGCTAAATTCATGGCATACATATTGGACACTGAACCACCTGCAGAAACAAAAGCAGAAATATTGATAGCATGACGTCATTGTCCCCAGAGTGCCGGCCACAGTGGGGGGCACGGATGGCTGTGGGCACGCCTGTCTAGTGACAAATGACTGTCAAGGTCAAGGGAGCACCCCCCTCCCATTCCTTTTACACACGTCCTCATCTCCAGCTCCAGAAGTTCTGGTCTATGCTCTCATTCCAGAGTTTTTCTAAACTCAATGCTACTCAGGTCTCCACAGTTAATAGTAACAATATTCTTTCTGTCTTTAATCAATAAAATGACAGCATGTGCTCCTCCCTGGTCCCCAAGAAAGACTGTAGGGGAAACAAAATACAATTCAGGAAACTTCTCAAGTAAAATGAATTGATAAGCTTGATAAACATATAATAGCCCTTCAAATTCCCACTGGTAGATAAATTCATTTGTGTTGGATATAGATCCAAAATTTTAGACATCTCACTTGTTGGCACGCATGTCATTTCTGTAGCATTTATCCAAAATATCATACTCTGGAGAAAGGCACAAACTTGATCCTCCCCAGCAGCATGATTCACACCTAACTTTGTGTCATGTGGAAATCTGCAGGGAGTTGTTCCTCATATTAAGGCAGGAATAAAATTGAAGATGCTTTAATGGAGGCAATAACTAATCGTACTTACCTGGGTTAAATATTCCATCCCCTTCTTTCCAGCCAATAAATTCAATCATTTTCTTCAGAACCGCTTCTTCCACTAACAGAAACACTGGGGACACCTCATACGTATAACTAGACAGATATAAAAAACACTTCACTTCTATGACTAGAGTCAAGCCATCCCTATGGAGTCCCAAGAAACGCACATCGCTTTATTAAACCAAGTGGCTGCTGAAGTGTGGGTAGAGTCTTTGGAAGTGAATCCTTCAGAAATAAAGAAATAACACAGAGACCGTGATAGTGCTGGTCACGGCTGGACAAACGCCGGTAGCTGGTGCGCTAGGGACACTAGCTGCTTCGAAGTCTTAATTTACAGAAAACTTCTGCTTCCAGTGGGCGAGATCAAGGCAGTGTGTCTGTAGTCTTTGTATTAGCCATGAGCAGTGGCCATTTTGCTCTTTGGATGCTGTGTTGGAGGTTGGTTAAAGAAAAGCCATTGTCGTGGCAACCAGGTTTATCAGGCTACTGCCGTGAGCTACCCTAGCAGTCAGCTGTAGAGCCTGGGTTTCCTCCACCACCCTCCCGTGTTGGTACAAGTGGCAAGAGCGCTATGGACATCTCCTACATGTGGTGATTCGACTATACAGTGCTACCTGCATCCCTGGGGTGAAGGTTTGTGGCAGAGGGTTGGAATGCTGTCAGCAGGGAGCATTGCTAAGTTAACCCCTTTAGGCATGTCCTGTGGTCATCCACACCCGATGACCGGTCCATCTGGAGGACCAACTGACTTGGCCACGTGGTCCCGGCCCCAGAACACCCTGCAGGGCCAGGGTAGCTCCAGAGGCCCATGGAGTCAGCTAGTGGGGCCTCAGAGCCTGCACGGTGGCTTGACTCCTAACTCTGCCCAGCTGTTTCCTTCCCCTCCAGCACCCACAGAGATCTTAAGGGTTTCCCTTAATAAACACCCTGCTCACTAAGCTCCGTCTAGAGCCGCTGCCCAGGAAGGCCAGCCTGAGACAGTTACCAGGTCATTTTGTGACACTTCTTTCTTTCTCCAGAAAGCTGGAGGATTACTACTCTGTACCATCTCCTTCTCCAACAATTCTGTAATGACACTAAATTGAATCTGAGGAAATGCGTACTCTAAATACGTAAGCTAAACAGACACATTTAAATTTATAGTCACGGAATTTAATGCGATTATGCTAAATCTAGATGAAGGAAAAAAAACTTTGGTAAAGAGGGGAAAAAGAAGAACACCTACTGTGTATCACCTCCCTCTGTGCCAAGCACTCTACAGACATTACATCATTTTTCAACAATTTAGGTTCTATTTTCAACCATGTTTAGGAAACTAACACAAACTAAAAGTGTGAAAAATGGGACACATGTAAAAAAAAACGTATTACACATAAAAGGGAAATAATCATTTCCTTTTTAGTATGAAAAAATACTATTAAATTTGTCTTTGGAAACTAGTTCACCTATAAACCTGGAGGTGGAAGAGGGGGTGATACAGAATGTGCTCATGGCTTAGTGAGATTTTGAGGGGCCTGTTCAGCAATTTAATACTTCAAAAGCCTCTAAATATTTCAGTAAAAGAACCCAGATGAGGAGTTAGAAAAGTCCCAGGATTTACAAGAAAAGAGTCACAGAATGGTGTAATTTTAGTCTTTCCTACCACTTACCTCTTCTACCCAATGTAACCTGGTATCTGGGATTGTCTTGAATATTCTATTCAAGATTCTATTCAAAATTATCTGACGGAAGTCACCCATGACACCCAAGTTGTTAATCCAGGGGATGTTTGTCAGTCTTTGTCTTAAACACTCAACAGAACTCTGGACACACTCCTCCATGGCCCCCAGACTTCCCCTGGACTTTCTCCTCCTTCTCCCTCTATTGCAGGTGGGCCCTCAGCCAGATGCCCTCAAGGCCAGGCTGAGCCCTCTGCTCGCCTCCCTCCAAGTTCTGTCCTGCAGGCAGTGCTTCTCCCACTCCTGGTTTAATTTTATTGAAAGTGTCTCCATCCTGCTCACTAAAATCACTTGTTGGGCTATGAAAATGTATCAGTGCCTGGGACACACTGACAGAAATTCAGATTTACTTGGTCTCTGTTGGGATTTTTCTTGGTTGGGAGGGTGGTGGTATTTTCCTTTAATATTTTTTTAAAGCTCCCAGGTTGAGTCAAAGAGTAGAAGGAGCTGAGAATGCCTGACTTAAGGAATCTCATCCATGACCAGTAACACCTAAATTTATAATTCCAAAAAAAATACCAGGATTCCAGGCTCATGTATATCTCAACTCTCCAAAAGCATACCCTTAGATATTTTGAAATTACTGCAAACACAAATGCTCACAATTGAAAACTGAATTACTAAAAAGAAAGAAAGAAAGAAGGAAAACTGAATTACCGCTCTTGCTTTTTCCACCGTATACTTGAAAACTGTCATCTCAATGACTGACACAACCATCAGCCCAACTATTAAAGCCAGAAACCTAGGCATCATCTTATAAACTTCCCTCCTGATCCCATTTCCAAGATCCAGTATATTATCCAGGCTTTTCTGTTTTATCTTCCAAACACATTTTTTTCTATTCCTATCACTTCTCTCTAAATCCGAGCAATTATCATCTCTCACCTGACTAGGGCACCTCACCCTTCCAATCCACTTTCTATACTTCCAGTGATCTTTTCAATAAGCAGATGTCACTTAGTGGTTTGGAAATCTTCACAGGCTTTTAGAATGACTCATGAACCTGGCCTACTGGGTCCCCCATGTCTGGCTCCAATCTTATCCCCCCGACACCCCTCACAGTTTTCTCAGCTTCCCCACCCTGACTGTCCGTTCGTAGCTATGTCAGGCTGTCTCCTGCCACAAGGCATTTGTGCATGCTGTTGCCTCCTCTTTTCACCCAGCTGACTCCCACTCTTTCTTCACCTCTTATCTGTCACCTGCTTAGAGAAGACTTCCCTTAGTGCACAGCTAGGAAAAATTGTCCCATGTATATTTAGAGCACCATGTATCTCTCCTTCATTTGAAAACATGACTTTAATCTGTGCAGATCATTTGGATTAATTTGCATGCAGCATCTCTATATCTAGATTATTTGCTTCATGAAGGCAAAGCTAATATCTGCTTTTACACAAAGAATCTCTCCAGCACCTTCTCCCAGATAAGGCTTTTCATGCAGGAATAAATGAAAAGTTGCTTGATCGATTTTCTCATCTGTTAGGTGGAGAGAATTCCTGCCTTAACCATCTCACAGTACCACTATCAGATCAAACTGCTCTTTAAAGACTGCTAAGTGTCAGAAGCCGCTTCCATTATTTATGATGACACTGCACAAATGAAACAATTAAATGGAAGTTCATGAAATAAAACTTCATCTACTTAACAAAATCCCTAATCCATATTCAGTGTAAAATTCCAGTAAAACGTACTTACACACTTGGGTTTAATGCTTCTGTCATAAATCTGGCCACCAAAGAGTAATAATCAAGTCCAGCATATAACTGGTTGAAAAATCTTGGATGGTCTGTAAATTGAAGCAGATATTAATCCACACAGCAATAAAAAAGAAAGAAAACTATTGAAGCAGAATATTAATCCACACAGCAATAAAAAAGAAAGAAAACTATCGATACAGCAGTAACATAAATGAATCCTTCAGACAATGAAAGCAGCTGGATACAGAGGGCATACAGCGCATGACTCCAGTTATATGATGCTCAATATGGGGCAAAGCTGACTGATGCTGCCAGAGGTGAGAATTCTGGGTACCTCTGGCAAGGAGACATTGATTAGCACCAGGCTTAAGGAGCCTCTGGAGTCCCAGGAATGGTCTATACCTTGATAGGAGTGATGGTCACTTACATGCAGATACGTACAAATTCACTGAGTTGAGCACCTGAGATTTGTCCACTTTACTGAATGCACATTATATCTCAATTAAAAAAACCTTTTAAATCTAGTCATGTACAAGGGAACCAAATGCTGAAGATCCATCTCGTAAGCCTGTCTACTGAATGTTTCTAAGCAACACTTGAGCACTTTTTTGAGATCTTTGGTTTACTTATTTCACTTTCTTTTAATAATTGTTATTTGTTCGTTTACTTTTTGGCTGCAGTGGGTCTGTTGCCGCACGTAGGCTTTCTCTAGTTGCGGCAAGGGGGTGGTCCTCTCTAGCTGGAGTGCGCAGGCTACTCACTGCAGGGGCACCTCTTGTTGCGAAACACAGGCTTAGGTGCATGGACCCTGCACCGGTAACGCTCGGGCTTAGCCGCTTCACACCATGTGGGATCTTCCCAAACCAGGGATCGAACTCGTATCCCCTGCATTGGCAGGCAGATTCCTATCTGCTGTATCACCAGAGAAGTCCTACCTGTTTCCTTTTAAATACAACCCAGACCCAAACCAGAACCCTGAGAAAGGGGTTATTTGAGCAATCCATCCACATATCAAAAAGCCTGAGGCTACGTTTACCTTCTGAAATGATCAATGTCAATCTCCCTAATTTGAACACGTTTCACTTACTGACAGGGTTCACTTCAGGCTCTTGGCAGTGAGTGGCCTTTTAATTTTTCAGATTGGACCATTTTTTTATAGTGCAGCTGGCATCCTGTCTATGGAGTAAGATGTGACTCATCGCGCAGCTTACATAAACTTTCTGATTCAACGGGCTTCAAAGGCACTTGCCTTTAAGACTTGAAAAACTTTAGTTCCAACTTTCTATTTTTTCCCTCCTATAAAAGGTCTCATAAAGGTTCTTGGCTTTACACAGTGTGAATATTCACACTAAACTCCAGGCTAACAGCTGGCTTGACATTCTCAATCATAAGAAGCCCAGCATGATGAAGAATAAAGAGGCAGGGGGCCTATTTAGAAATGTGGGTATTTGGGAACAATTTTAGTTAGTGACCTCTCACAGCAACTCAAAGCATTTTTTTTTCCTTTAAACTAGTTCAGCGAAAAACAAGAGGCTCAAAAGAAAATGTCTTTTCGTATAAAACATGGCAAACTTTCTCTAATCTGGCAAAGGAAACCCGACATTGCTACAAGTAATTTTAATAAGTTTTTTTTTAGTTCCATGTTAATTTATGATTGATTTCCATGGTAACATTATGGAAAATATCCAGTAAACTGAAAAATCTACTGCACTAAATGTCATTCCGTGCTTCTGACATGCACTATAATAATGAGATATGTATCTTTGCTTTTGAAATGCTAACTGGGTTTTTGATACATGCATCAGACTTTCCTAAGGGAATACAAACCAATTATTTTTTAGCCAGGATTTTATTATGTTCTTTCCACTAAATTTAGTTCAGTGTCAGAACTCACAAAGCATAATGCCTGTATGGTCTTAAGTACTAGATTACCTTTATCTCACACTGAGAAATGCGTATTCTGGAAAGTTTTTCCCCTACTTTTAAAACTTATTCACTGGGTGTATAGTATATTAGCAGTCAGTCACGGTAGGAATTAAGCACAAAACAAATATCATGTTATTGCATTTACAAAAGTTCACAGTGGTTAAGCATTATTGTACCTTCTGAAAGGTTTTTATCTCTTGATCCTGGTAGATGGGATAAAATAACTTGGTTCTTGCCAACTCTAAGAATGCTCTTCAAATAAATCTACCCCTGTTTATAGGAAGACAGTCTCTGGAGCATGTTGAGGGGCGATATTCCGGGAGGTCAAGATTTAAAATCCCCACTAATTCTATAATCAAACTACCATTTGTCAGTTGGCACCAACATAGGAGATGATAAGTAGCAGTCATAATTTCTGGTCTTGGTTATAAATGGAGGATGGGGATTGCCGAGGAGCAGACAGTATTAATATAAGACTGCTTAATACTGTCAGTTTTTCTGTCAACCTATCTTTGGCCCTGACAACACATCTGTACTAGGGATTAGAGGAACCACCGTCAAAACCTCAGAACCACTATTTTTCATCCAGGTTTCTCATCCATAAAAAAATTGACAGCCAGCTTTACTATGAGGTCTGTGTATGCCAAGTTCCTTCTATCATGTCTGATTGTTTGCGACCCCACCGACTGTAACCCGCCAGGCTCCTCTGTCCATGGGATTCTCCAGGCAAGAGTACTGGAGTGGGTTGCCGTGCCCTCCTCCAAGGGATCTTCCCAACCCAGGGATGGAGCCCCCATCTCTTATGTCTCCTGCACTGCAGGTCGATTCTTTACTGCAGAGCCACCGGGGACGCCCCGACTATGGGATAGACACAGGCTAGAGAAAATGGAAGGACTGTCTGCGGCACAGACGAAGGGAGGGGAAGCTCTTACTGGTCTTGACACTGTAGCGTATGATGTCCTGGCAGCGCTCCAGCAGCAGGTGGTGTGGCTCTCCCGCGTCCCTCAGTTCCAAGTCGAGAAGCCGCTTCAGCTCTTCAGGGGGCCGCCACTCACAGACCTGGGGATTCGGCAACAGCATGGTTACCGGGGCGCTCACTGGAGCCAGGTGTGGAGAGGATGCAGGGAACGTGGACCCCACCCTCGTGAAGCTTCCAGATGAGTGGAAGACAGAGAGATGCAAACGAGCAAGCACAATTCCCTGGGGCCAGAGCTCTGACATCTGGTAAAGCGGATGCCGTTGCAACAAAGCAGGGGACTCTGTCCTCAATTTCGGAAGAAGTCCTGAAAGCACTGACATCCAAGGGGGACAAAAGAAGACTGCGAAAGGTTGGAGGCAGAAGGAGAAGAGGGCGACAAAGGATGAGATGGTTGGATGGCATCACCGAGTGAATGGACGTGAACTTGAACTTGGGCAGACTCCAGAAGCTAGTGAGGGACAGGGAGGCCTGGCGTGCTGCAGCCCATGGGATCAGACATGATTTGCTGCCTGAACAACTAAAGCGAAAGTGAAAGTGAAATCGCTCAGTCGTGTCCGACTCTTTGCGACCCCGTGGACTGTAGCCCACCAGGCTCCTCCATCCATGGGATTCTCCAGGCAAGAATACTGGAGTCGGTTGCCATTTCCTTCTCCAGGGGAATCTTCCCGACCCAGGGATCGAACCCAGGTCTCCAGCATTGCAGGCAGACGCTTTAACCTCTGAGCCATCAGGGAAGCCCCTGAACAACTAAAGAACCAAGCAAAGATTATAAGGGATGGGGGTCATGCCAGGGGCCTTCTTGGAAGAACAGGACGAGCAGGGGCTGGGATACAAGGGCACCCATGGCCCATCTGAAGAGAGAAGTCCGCTGGGTGTGGCTTGAACTCAGAGCCTGCGGGAGGTAGGGAAAAGTGGAGCTGGAATCCCGGAACAGCTCCCCACTTGTCTCCGTCCCTGGCCCTCGGTCCCACACCATCTGCTCTCAGCCCTGCAGTCAGCATCCAGAATGCTCTTCTTCTATCTCAGCCACAGGCAGCCCTCTGCCCAGACACGTCCGATGCTTCCTCATTTCCTTCAGAGTAGAAGCCCAGGTCCGTACAATGACCTGCACTGAGCCTGTACATCTGCTTCCCCGCGGGCACTGACGCGCCCCCCCACCCCACACCCTGGCCTCCTTTCCGCTCCTTATACGTACCAGACGCGTTCCCATGTTAGAGTCTTCACCCTCGGCCCGGAATGCAACCTCCACCCAAACCTCCTCATAGCTAGCTTCCTCACTTCATTCAAAACTCTTCTCAGAGGTCCCTCTGTCAAGGCAGCAATCCCCACCCTTTATTTAAAGTCACAAGCCGTGTGTTACTCTGCCTCCAGAAGTTCCCACCCCCAACTCTTTCTTCTCTTCCTTTTCCACAGCCCCTGTCACCTTGCAAAGTGCTGTGTCATTCACTTGTGACACACAATCTCCGTGAGGGCAGAGGTGTCGGTCAGTTTTCTAACCACTCCCAAGGAACTAACAGAGCCTGCCATACACGAGGTGATCAACAGCGTGTTGAAGGAATGAATGAAGAGATAAAGCAAGGCTTGGATGGTGACAGGCTTCATGTCACATGTTACAGAGTTTGAATGTGGCTCTAAAAAAACACTGATATGCTCTGGACAAGGGAATTACATGGGTTAATATTAGTTTTAGACAATAGTTTTGGTTGCAATATGGAGATTCCAAGTACAATTGGAAATAAGAGGTTACTCTAATAAAGCAGTATCCAGGTTTCTCATCCATAAAAAAATTGACAGCCAGCTTTACTATGAGGTCTGTGTATGCCAAGTTCCTTCTATCATGTCTGATTGTTTGCGACCCCACCGACTGTAACCCGCCAGGCTCCTCTGTCCATGGGATTCTCCAGGCAAGAGTACTGGAGTGGGTTGCCGTGCCCTCCTCCAAGGGATCTTCCCAACCCAGGGATGGAGCCCCCATCTCTTATGTCTCCTGCACTGCAGGTCGATTCTTTACTGCAGAGCCACCGGGGACGCCCCGACTATGGGATAGACACAGGCTAGAGAAAATGGAAGGACTGTCTGCGGCACAGACGAAGGGAGGGGAAGCTCTTACTGGTCTTGACACTGTAGCGTATGATGTCCTGGCAGCGCTCCAGCAGCAGGTGGTGTGGCTCTCCCGCGTCCCTCAGTTCCAAGTCGAGAAGCCGCTTCAGCTCTTCAGGGGGCCGCCACTCACAGACCTGGGGATTCGGCAACAGCATGGTTACCGGGGCGCTCACTGGAGCCAGGTGTGGAGAGGATGCAGGGAACGTGGACCCCACCCTCGTGAAGCTTCCAGATGAGTGGAAGACAGAGAGATGCAAACGAGCAAGCACAATTCCCTGGGGCCAGAGCTCTGACATCTGGTAAAGCGGATGCCGTTGCAACAAAGCAGGGGACTCTGTCCTCAATTTCGGAAGAAGTCCTGAAAGCACTGACATCCAAGGGGGACAAAAGAAGACTGCGAAAGGTTGGAGGCAGAAGGAGAAGAGGGCGACAAAGGATGAGATGGTTGGATGGCATCACCGAGTGAATGGACGTGAACTTGAACTTGGGCAGACTCCAGAAGCTAGTGAGGGACAGGGAGGCCTGGCGTGCTGCAGCCCATGGGATCAGACATGATTTGCTGCCTGAACAACTAAAGCGAAAGTGAAAGTGAAATCGCTCAGTCGTGTCCGACTCTTTGCGACCCCGTGGACTGTAGCCCACCAGGCTCCTCCATCCATGGGATTCTCCAGGCAAGAATACTGGAGTCGGTTGCCATTTCCTTCTCCAGGGGAATCTTCCCGACCCAGGGATCGAACCCAGGTCTCCAGCATTGCAGGCAGACGCTTTAACCTCTGAGCCATCAGGGAAGCCCCTGAACAACTAAAGAACCAAGCAAAGATTATAAGGGATGGGGGTCATGCCAGGGGCCTTCTTGGAAGAACAGGACGAGCAGGGGCTGGGATACAAGGGCACCCATGGCCCATCTGAAGAGAGAAGTCCGCTGGGTGTGGCTTGAACTCAGAGCCTGCGGGAGGTAGGGAAAAGTGGAGCTGGAATCCCGGAACAGCTCCCCACTTGTCTCCGTCCCTGGCCCTCGGTCCCACACCATCTGCTCTCAGCCCTGCAGTCAGCATCCAGAATGCTCTTCTTCTATCTCAGCCACAGGCAGCCCTCTGCCCAGACACGTCCGATGCTTCCTCATTTCCTTCAGAGTAGAAGCCCAGGTCCGTACAATGACCTGCACTGAGCCTGTACATCTGCTTCCCCGCGGGCACTGACGCGCCCCCCCACCCCACACCCTGGCCTCCTTTCCGCTCCTTATACGTACCAGACGCGTTCCCATGTTAGAGTCTTCACCCTCGGCCCGGAATGCAACCTCCACCCAAACCTCCTCATAGCTAGCTTCCTCACTTCATTCAAAACTCTTCTCAGAGGTCCCTCTGTCAAGGCAGCAATCCCCACCCTTTATTTAAAGTCACAAGCCGTGTGTTACTCTGCCTCCAGAAGTTCCCACCCCCAACTCTTTCTTCTCTTCCTTTTCCACAGCCCCTGTCACCTTGCAATGTGCTGTGTCATTCACTTGTGACACACAATCTCCGTGAGGGCAGAGGTGTCGGTCAGTTTTCTAACCACTCCCAAGGAACTAACAGAGCCTGCCATACACGAGGTGATCAACAGCGTGTTGAAGGAATGAATGAAGAGATAAAGCAAGGCTTGGATGGTGACAGGCTTCATGTCACATGTTACAGAGTTTGAATGTGGCTCTAAAAAAACACTGATATGCTCTGGACAAGGGAATTACATGGGTTAATATTAGTTTTAGACAATAGTTTTGGTTGCAATATGGAGATTCCAAGTACAATTGGAAATAAGAGGTTACTCTAATAAAGCAGCCAAGAGAAGGTAGTTGTCTGGATGAGGCTGGCTGCCTCAGGAATGAAGCATATGTGGAGATATTGAACACATGCACCATCAATAGAACCTGGAAAGCAATAACACAGGAAGGATGAGGGCAAGGAATAGCCAAAGGCCATCTTGAGCTTTCCAGCTAGCACGTGGTTTCATGGTGGGTGGGGTTGGGTGGGGTTGGATGATGAGTTTGGGGCATATTTAGTCCAAGGCACCTACAGGACATCCAAAGAGGGTGTAACAGTTGGTCTGAAGCTCTTGCGAAAGATCAGACACAGAGTTGCAGGCATCTATTGTAACGTGACCCAAGTGACACAGCTCAGAGGGAAGCCGTAATAAGAGTAGAAGGTGCGGGTCTCACCTGGGCAGCAGGAGGTAAGCAAAGGGTGAAGGGAAAGGAGCTCACTTGTGAGGTGAGGACATGCCAAAGAGGCAGGGAGCAACCCAGAAGAGTTCAGAGCTACTGCACAAAGGAAGAGGGAGGCTCGGGGGAGGAGACGGCCACCACGGTCAGGCCCTGCAGAGAAGCTGGGCAGAGCCTGGGAAGCACTCCTGGGATGGATCAACAAGGAGGTGTGCTTGGCGAGAGCGTCTGACTGAGCGAGGTGGGAGTGGAGGCCAGATTGCGCGAAGCAAGGCCGTAGGAGGTGAGGACGTGGAGGGAGGGGGCAGTGTGGAAGATCCTTAAAAAGTTTCCCTGTGTAGGGGAGGAGAGAGACAGGGACTCTCCAGAGGGTGGAGGCCAGGATCAGGGAGGCTGGGGAAAGCAGGGCGAAACACCAAATCGTGCAAGAGGTATGAAATTAAACTCTGAGCTTAGAAGTATGAACCACGACGGGCAGAAGTCAACCAAATGGGCTGTGGCCGTGCAAAGGAAGGACTATGAATTCATGTAATGTTGATGAAAAGTCTGCGAGGACAGCTAAACTCCACAAACAGAAATCAGCGGCTGCCAGGGGCCAGAGGTGAGGGGGAGAGGCTGACACGGAGGGGCCAGGGAAATGCGGGGTGGTGGGACTGTTCTGTGCTTTAATTCTGTTGGTGGTTATGTGATTTGTCAAAACTCACAGAACTGCACACCAAAGGCAGTAAATTTGACTGAAAGTTAGTTACAGTTCAATTGATAAAAAGTGGCTGAGGTCTACAGAAGTGTCTACAGAAGAGGGGGCACTAAGTATGGCTGTGCTGTGCGTGTGCTAAGTCACTTCAGTCGTGTCTGACTCTGCGACCCTATGGACTGTGACCTGCCAGGCTCCTCTATCCTTGGGATTCTCCAGGCAAGACTACTGGAGAGGGTAGCCATGCCCTCCTCCAGGGGCTCTTCCTGACTCAGGAACTGAACTCGAGTCTCTTATACCTCCTGCATCGGCAGGCAGGTTCTTTACCACTATCACCACATGGGAAGTCCATCACTAAGTATGGGTACCCATCCTATCCTCAGGTCACCTTTGAAAGGGGACGTGTTGAATCTCTGACCAAGAAGGCTAAGTCAGCAGCATAAAAACCTCACCTCCCTCTCCCAACCCCAACATAACAATCCAGCTTCACGTGGATGCATGTCCACTGCGTGACTACCATATTGCAATGGGCTTGGGGCCACTGAGTTGACAACTTAGGATTTTAAGCCTACCCTTCTCATCCTATCTCCCATCACTGCCCTGTATGAGCCCTTCTTTCCACATGAAGGGGCCCCTTGGTGTAATAAATACCTTGCCCTATTATAACTCTCTCCCTCTCATTCACCTTCCACTTTCTGCAACGCACCTGGGCCCACTTCTTTCTATCCATCAAAATCCTACTCCAGGAACTTCCCTGGCAGTCCAGGGGCTAAGACTCCATGCTCCCAACATAGGGACTTGGGCTCAATCTTTGGTGGGGGAACTAGATCCTTCATGCTGCAGACAAGACCAGACGCAGCCAAATAAAAAAACAACAACAAAAACAAATGCCTATTTCATTCTCAGATTCTGCATCAAAGTCCAAGATGTCCACTTCTTAGTGAGATCGACCCCAAGTCTGCCTAAACCACACGGCATTTATCACCTTCTTGGGACCCCCTGTTTTTTATTCCGATTCTGTTCAAAGCTGAGCCTTTATCTTACTTTGCTTTATATCCCCCAGGGCTGAATATAATGTTTTATCCTTAGCTAGACTCAGTTAATATTTAATGACTGAATAAAGGCCAATATAAAAAATTTCCAGGGGAGTACTGTACTCCAAAGTAAAGCAGGTCCAAAACGTTCCCCGGGTACAGCTAAGACAGGAGAAAACTCAATTATAAGCACAAAATTAGGAAATACCTTCAGTGATTTGAAATATGAAAGGTGATCAATGTGATAGCTATTAACTGTGAGATTCTGAGAGACACGGGGAGAAGCCATGAAAAGCACAGACTCTGCAACCAGCCTGAATTCTGGCGCCAGCTCCAGGACCCACTGGCATGTTCTTTGGGGCAACATCCTTAACATCTTGTGCCATGCTTTGCCCCTCATCTCTAAAATGGAGTTGATCAATAGTACTGGCATCTTAGGGGTCTTTACAGATTCAATACACAAACACACGGATTAAATACACAAACACATATGGAGTAGTTCTTAGAATATCAATTGGCACAAAGTAATTACTATTAAGAACAGATGTCATTAGTGGTGATTCCAATATCGATTTATGTCTGAATTTGAAAGCTAGAACTGGTCACTGGTACCAGTCAGAAAAGTAAGACTTAGCAACCCAAGATTTCCAGTCTAAGCTCAGACAAACTGCCAGTAAAAACCCTCAGATAAGTTTAAAAACTTTTCACACTTTTTCTGCCTTCTGCTTGATTTCACTAGTAACATAAGGAATATGCACCAGACAATGGGAAGCCGGGTGTGTGCTGGAGACTATCGAAATCAGATCATCGGTTGATTTATAACTTGTATCGTCATCTGGGGAAGAAAGGTTCACCCTGTGCTTCACAACCTTACCTGGTTAAACTCTGGGTCTTGGCCAGTCTCCCCACACTTGCTGGCTGCTTTCCAGGAAAGCAGAAACTGGATGGGGGTCTGGAAGCTGAGGTGGGGTGGGAGAGTGGGTACCAACTTTGGTATCTGGGCATCCCCTTGAAACAAAAGTACACAGGAAATGAAAGCATGACTTCTCTTCCCCTGACATCTAGCCATCCAGGGGTGGATGAAACCTAGCGGTCCCATTCTCACGGTTTCTTACAGGCTTTTACATTTACCTTCTCATTGATGTCTGTAGCCTTCAAAACCACCTCTTCCATTATTAGTCTGCAGGCATCTTCCACAAATCTTTCTCCTGCTTTTGCATCTGTTGTGGGGCCGTTCAGTACGACTCCATCCACGAGAACCACGTTCTTCCTGCTCGGAACCATCTCTTGTGGACCGATTTCTCCTGGAAGCACAGAATCAAACCATGTTTTAGAGAGAATCTTATTCCAGGACAAAGCAAAGCATGGAGGAAATGCCTTGCGATCCCACCTTCAAAGGGCATCCCTTCATTTGATATGTCTGAGGCAATGAAGCCAACAGCTTCTTAATGGCGCCCAATGATACGACAGAGTTAAAGAAAGAAACCTCCATTTTCCATTTCTGCAGCATCTTTTGTTTAGCATCAGGGAGAAGGCAGGAGTTCAAGCAATGTAAATTCAACCCATTTTATTCATTCGTACAAACATCTTTCAGATATGTGCAAAAATGATCTTTGTAAACACAAGCCCATGCCTGTTTCATGAGCACAAACTCCCTTGTAATTTAAGGAACTGGCTGTCTGAGGAGGCCTTACAAATAGCTGTGAAAAGAAGAGAAGCGAAAAGCAAAGGAGAAAAGGAAAAATATAAGCATCTGAATGCAGAGTTCCAAAGAACAGCAAGGAGAGAGAAGAAAGCCTTCCTCACCGATCAATGCAAA
>SJYX01004478.1:115187-142267 GCA_006410675.1 Oreotragus oreotragus
TCAGAGTCTTTTCCAATGAGTCAACTCTTCGCATGAGGTGGCCAAAGTATTGGAGTTTCAGCTTTAGCATCAGTCCTTCCAAAGAAATTCCAGGACTGATCTCCTTTAGAATGGACTGGTTGGATCTCCTTGCAGTCCAAGGGGTGCTGGGGTAGTGAACTCTAAAGCGGCTGGTGAGTTATCTCCTGGAACAGTCGGAGGAAGGAGCCTCACTGGGAGAGGGTTGCCCCGTGAAGAGAGCTGAACTTCCGGCCACGGTTAAATAGCTCTGTCCGCCCCGAGTGGGCAGCTGTCCAGACTTCCTGCCTTGTTACGTTCCACTTTGCAGGAAAGTGGCTCTTTGTGTAGAGGTTTTATTTCTTGTACCAGAGTAGAAACAATGACGGAAGGGACCCATGTCTCAGTTTTTTGGACATCCCAGGAAACAGCTCAGTTGTTGGTGTTCAAGAGCACTCAACAACTCCCTGAGCTGTTGGCTGGCTGCATCATTATCTTAGAGGTCATCTTATTTAACCCTTTCACACAGCCCCCAAACCCCTTCCCCAGCCCCGTGGCTGAGACAACAGGAGAGCTGAGTTTGAGTCTCTCAGGTTCTCTGATCCTGGAATGACACATTCTCTCTGTGCTTCACTTTCCCTCATCAATAAAATAGGAGACAATCCAGGAAAAGTGCTGGGCCGGCTGCACTCTCACCTGCTGCTGCTGCCGCTAAGTCGCTGCAGTCGTGTCCGACTCTGTGCGACCCCATAGACGGCAGCCCACCAGGCTCTCCCGTCCCTGGGATCTCCAGGCAAGAACACTGGAGTGGGTTGTCATTTTCTTCTCCAATGCATGAACGTGAAAAGTGAAAGTGAAGTCGCTCAGTCGTGTCCAACTCTTAGCGACCCCATGGACTGCGGCCCACCAGGCTCCTCTGTCCATGGGATTTTCCAGGCAAGAGTGCTGGAGTGGGGTGCCATTGCCTTCACTTATACGAACACTCACACTAACACTTAAGTGGGTTTAGGGCCCACAGCTCTTCTTGACCTCTCAGGTGCTTCCAGAATCTGACATCTTTGGCTGCCTGGCTTCTCTCTTATCGTTTAATGATTATGTATCCATTTCAACAAGCACGGATTACTCACCTCCCGTGTGCCACACAGCAGGCTGGAGGCTAAAGACAGGAACTGGATCATCTTGTGGATCTCAAAATCTCTTTGGGGAGTTAGGTACTGAAAATTTACAACAGTACAAGACATGTGGGGCAGATTCTGCTCTCAAAAGTTTACAGAGTTGAAAAATTTAATTGTCACAAAATTTCCAGTGGCTTAGTCAGTTGTATAGTCGAGGAAGTGGAGACACAGAGAGTTTAACTGGCTTGTCTGGGGGCGCAGAGCTGGTTAAGCAGTGAAACTGGGGTGAATAATACACTGAAGCTTTATGAAGGAGCAACAAGGTACTGTGCTGTGGACATCTACAGTTTGTAAAGCAGTGTTACGTAGTCAATAATGACAGCAAGATGAATTAGACTCCGTTTCTGTCCTCTGTTAACTGAGACTCAGAGTTTGAATAATGCAATAGGAGATAATGAGTGTCCCATGTCCTGAGAAAACACCAATAGCAAGTTGAATGCACACAACGTAGACATTTAGGGTTAGGGCTTAGGGTTACAGGAGAAGCTGAGGGGTCAGAGAAGACTTCTGAATTTGAAGACTTGTCTTCTCTCTAAAAATCTGTAGGAATTAATAGTAATAATAATAATTTTAAAACCTCTTTGTTTCTTAAAGTAACAGCTCCATGACCAACAGCTGGAGGAGCCACAAAGCTTCCCCTGTGGTGACTCTGAATCTGCGCTTGTGGCATTTCTCCAGGCTTCTGCAGGAGAGGAGTAGACAAAGCCAGTCTGATTTCTCTCCCGTGGGCGCTAATCCAAGCCTGTGAAGAGCTTGTGCTAGCTTTGGCAGCACATATACCAAACATGTGAAGACTTTCATTGATTCACATCTAAATCTCTTATATTGTCAATTAAAACTGCTCCGGCTTCTTCCCTGGATCTAATAATCCATGGTTGCTCATCTGAATGAGTTTATTTCTAATAAAAAGAGGCATAACCTAGGTGTGGTCTCACCAGCTCCAAATACAGTGACTTGACCCATTCTCTGGTCAGTGTAATCCCATTACCAAGGCTTCCATTAGCCTCTGAGTTGACACCCAGGCTTAAGCTTTGGAACCAGGGAGATGCTGGCCCCAATTCTAACTGTGCCACTGCGATGTTGCCCATGTTACTTAACATCCACATGACCCAGCCTTCTTATCTGGCCGGTGGAGAAAACACTGGGTCGTTGGAAGGGTGGAAGACAGCCTTGCAAGCTGCAGAGCCGAGTGGCAGGAAGAGAGTACAGGACCCAGTGAGTAAGGACCGATACTGAGGCGGAGTTCGTGAACTCTTTTCCGGTACCAGCATTACCTGCTGGTTCCGGTAAAGGTCAGCTCTTTGCCAGAAAATCAACCCGAAAGAATCAAGCTCGCCATTTGAGAGTCTTTACTTGTTAAGAGAAAATTAGCTCTAGGAAAATGAGTGCTTGCTTCCAAGGAACAGAAAGAGGAACAATGAGTCAAAAATGAATCCAGGCATCTGGTGGGGAGGTCAAGGAACACTTCAGAAAAGCTGTGCCAGAGACAGTGGGGCCCTAGTGAGAGCTGAGGGTCAGGAGCTAGAGAGCCTAGTGGGCCAGTCCAAGACAGGCAAGAGAAGAAACCTGGGGAAAGAGGGTAACACGAATTAATAAATTAATAAGGGCCTCCCGGGTACCGGGCACCCAGCCTGGTGCCTTGGAATACGGAAAGTAAAAAATGCAGTCTCTGCTCTCAAGTTGTTAAAGTCTTGAAAGACAACATCCAGGGGGACAGGGAGGAAAAAAACAGAGCTAAAAAGAAGTTGAAGAGACAGTACTCTGTATTAGAGTCTTCTAAATCCATTGTTTCTTCCAAGCTTGAAAAAAGTAGACACCTGATGTAGTCGATGTACCTGGCACTGTCAGATTTAGTCACTGTTTTGCACCCTTTTAGAGTTTCATGTCCATTTTAAGCCATTTGTGCTGTCTTAGATACAGCATGCCAATGAGAGGGTAGCTATGGGCAGCCTATAAGGAAGACGACTCTAGGAAGTAAATAAATATTAAGAAATAACAATGATGCAAGGCAGCGGCCACAGAGGCTCCACAGGTGCGGATAGTAGCAGCAAGTTCGGGGACTAAGTATCTGAATCTAGCTCTGTGACTGGTTTAATCAGAGAGCTGACTTAGACACCCAATGATGTCCGCAGCACAGCCCTAAAATGTGCAGTCACAGGAGCAAGTGGTAAACTACGCTCACAACTGTAGTCCGCTAGAGATGGGCTGTGTTTATGGCTTACTCGCAAAGTCTGTCTGACTCTTTTGCAGCCCAGTGGACTATAGCCTGCCAGGCTCCTCTGTCCATGGGATTTTCCAGGCAAGAATACTGGCGTGGGTTGCCATTTTCTTCCCTAGGGGATCTTCCTGACCCAGGGATCTAATTCATGTCTCCTGCCTGGGCAGGCAAAGTCTTTACCACTGAACCACCTGGGAAGCCCCAGAGATGGCAGCCAAAGGCAAAAAAAAAAAAANGTGAAGGAGGAGAGCGAAAAAGTTGGCTTAAAGCTCAACATTCAGAAAACGAAGATCATGGCATCCGGTCCCATCACTTCATGGGAAATAGATGGGGAAACAGTGGAAACAGTGTCAGACTATTTTGGGGGGCTCCAAATTCACTGCAGATGGTGACTGCAGCCATGAAATTAAAAGACGCTTACTCCTTGGAAGAAAAGTTATGACCAACCTAGATAGCATATTCAAAAGCAGAGACATTACTTTGCTGACTAAGGTCCGTCTAGTCAAGGCTATGGTTTTTCCTGTGGTCATGTATGGATGTGAGAGTTGGACTGTGAAGAAGGCTGAGCGCCAAAGAATCGATGCTTTTGAACTGTGGTGTTGGAGAAGACTCTTGAGAGTCCCTTGGACTGCAAGGAGATCCAACCAGTCCATTCTAAAGGAGATCAACCCTGGGATTTCTTTGGAGGGAATGATGCTAAAGCTGAAACTCCAGTACTTTGGCCACCTCATGCGAAGAGTTGTCCCATTGGAAAAGAGTCTGATGCTGGGAGGGATTGGGGGCAGGAGGAGAAGGGGACGACAGAGGATGAGATGGCTGGATGGCATTACTGACTCGAAGGACGTGAGTCTGGGTGAACCTTGGGAGTTGGTGATGGTCAGGGAGGCCTGGCGTGCTGCGATTCATGGGGTCGCAAAGAGTCGGACATGACTGAGTGACTGAACTGAACTGACTGAAATATTTATTGAATACTAGGTATGTGCAAGACCTTGGGGCAGGCACTGTGCGAGACTCAGAGACGAGTCAGACATAGAGACAGTAACCATAGAGTCCAACAAGGAAGCGCAGACACATTTGTGAATAGCTAGGATCCCATCCACAAGGTGTAAAGTATAAAGTATGATGCTTGAGGTCGGATAAAGCACACTGAAATTCCAGAGAAGGGCTTCTGACTGTGAGAAGCAGAAAGTCCATTTAGGTTAGATGGTATTTAGAATGGCCCTTCATTCAAGCATTCAGCAAATATTTATTTAGGGCCTGTTATGTTCAGAACAATGTGTGAGGCACTGAAAGCTGAGCAACGCACAAGAAGACACAAATTTACTTGGGATGGATGGGAGAGATAGTTAATAAAAAAAAAAAAACGAACAATTTAAATAAGTGCAGACCCTAACAAATGCTTGAAAGAAAGTTACCTGAATGGCTTGGTAGACCGAAGACAAGGAGGAATTTCAGATCTGATCAGGGGAAAGTATTTCCTATGAAGAAACATTTGAATTAAGATGCAAATGAGGAGAAAGTTCCAGGTGTAATAAGACATGAAAAGAGAGTAGTTTAGAAAGAAGCAACAGATGTAAATGATCTATAAATTGTTCTCTCAAAGGAAGAGAAAGAAATGAGTGGGGCCCAGTGGTGAGGACAAGGGAAGGGAGAATAGAGCAGGCTTGGGAAAGAGGTTCAGGAGCAGATCAGGAAAGGCGTTTCATTCCAAAGGCAGCAGCCAGCCACCCGAGGGTTTTAAACCGAAGTGCAGCATGGTCTGGTTCGCATCTCCAGCAGACGTCTCTGGCACCCTGTAGAGGGGCCTGTCTAAGGGCAGACGTGGGAATAGGGAGGCTGCTTAGGAGGCTACTGTGGAAGTCCAGGCAGTAGCGGCACCAGCCTCTTGATCTGGGAGGAGATGCAGAAAGAAGATGCAGTGAAACGCTGCAATCTGGGAGGCTTTGGCAGTAAAGCCGAGAGGGCTGGCTGATGAAGTGGATTCAGGGGGTCACGACGACAGAAGAATCTTCGAGGACTCCTGAGTTGGGGACCTGAGCCACCAGGGGAATGGCAGGGCCCTAGGCAGATGTGGGGACCACCGGAAAAGGGCCAGCTGGGTCAATGTGTGGTAAAGCAGGGATGGGATATCAAGGCTTTAGGCTGATTAGTCAAAGTTGGTTATGATGGGGTCAAAACAGAGGTCACGGAAAAGACATTCAGGACCGAAAAACAACCTGAACTAGGCAGAGAAGGGTGTGTGTGTGTGTGTCCAGGAAACCTCAAGAGCCTCCAAGGGGCAGGGTCTGTAAAACGGAGAAGTGACTGACTGCAGAGAGGCAGCGAGAATGTCACCGAGGACTGAGGAATGTGGATGTCACCTGATGGGCAACAGGAGCGGTTGAGCATTTCTGATGGAATAAGAAAAGTGCCTTGGAAAGATAAAGCGGGTACCAGTGATGGGTTCAGACGGCAAATCAAGAGCTGAAGTAGGGGAAATGTGATGGCAGTAATCCAGGCCAGGGAGAGGGGAACATGAATTACATGACAGACAGGATGGGAAAGTGAAGAGTTAGTCGTTCAGTTGTGTCTGACTCTTTGCGACCCCGTGGACTGTAGCCCACCAGGCTCCTCTGTCCATGGAATTCTCCAGATAAGAACACTGGAGTGGGTAGCCATTCCCTTCTCCAGGGGATCTTTCCAACCCAGGGATCGGATCCAGGTCTCCCATACTGTGGGCCGATTCTTTACCATCTGAGCCACAAGAGAAGACAGGATGGGGTTATACTTGATCTGATCTCTCCCGTAGAATACTGTTACTGCAAACTTGCAGCCAGGAACCCCAAGTTTTTCTAAGAAGCCTTACAATTGTGCTTGGATAGTACAGCTTTTCTACACTCCAGGAAGTCTACATTCTGAAATGACCTTTGGAGGAAAGGTGACAGAATAAATATGTAAAAGTCATACATCAGCTCCTCTCTGGCAAAACATGCAGGAACGCAGAACATTTCAGGGTGGTGACATGCTCCCTTCACCCCAAGTTTTATTTTGTGAGATCCTCTTGTGTTAGCACCTGGGCTGCCAATCAGGTGATTCAGAGTCTGTGGAAACACCAAGCCATGATCTTTACCATAACAGCTAGCTCCATTAACACCATCCATCCTCTGAGATGGCAAGCTTCTTAGAAGGGAGGCTCTGAAAGGGCCTCTCCAATATAGCCGTCACTGCCCTACCAATGGCTGGTACATGCACGGTTCGCCATAAACTTTATTTTTAATTTCAAGATGTTTGCCTTTCACAGGGCACCAGGCCAGAAACTGGGTGACCTTCTGCTATTTTCAGGAGAGTAGGGTTTCCCGAGATGTCTACTCCTGTGACTTGAGTAAAGGTTACTTGACAAGATCTACATGCTGGTATGGGAAGTGTCATTTTGTCAGGCTGGCAGGCAGCTCTCGAGACCACCTCACCCGCCATTCCCCTCTCTACCTTGTGAATTTCTCTGATGGATACAACTTCAGTTTGCAAGGACTTGGATGAAGCCAGGCTCTATGAGAACTCTAGATCGGCATGTGCATATGGTAAATTTCAGCTCTGGCTGCAGAACTTGGCTACAGATGACGTGCTTTCGTCTGGCTCAACAGTAACGTGTTCCCCGGGAACCGCTCTCACTGTGTCTGCCCTCTCCTTCATTACNAAAGTCATACATCAGCTCCTCTCTGGCAAAACATGCAGGAACGCAGAACATTTCAGGGTGGTGACATGCTCCCTTCACCCCAAGTTTTATTTTGTGAGACCCTCTTGTGTTAGCACCTGGGCTGCCAATCAGGTGATTCAGAGTCTGTGGAAACACCAAGCCATGATCTTTACCATAACAGCTAGCTCCATTAACACCATCCATCCTCTGAGATGGCAAGCTTCTTAGAAGGGAGGCTCTGAAAGGGCCTCTCCAATAGAGCCGTCACTGCCCTACCAATGGCTGGTACATGCACGGTTCGCCATAAACTTTATTTTTAATTTCAAGATGTTTGCCTTTCACAGGGCACCAGGCCAGAAACTGGGTGACCTTCTGCTATTTTCAGGAGAGTAGGGTTTCCCGAGATGTCTACTCCTGTGACTTGAGTAAAGGTTACTTGACAAGATCTACATGCTGGTATGGGAAGTGTCATTTTGTCAGGCTGGCAGGCAGCTCTCGAGACCACCTCACCCGCCATTCCCCTCTCTACCTTGTGAATTTCTCTGATGGATACAACTTCAGTTTGCAAGGACTTGGATGAAGCCAGGCTCTATGAGAACTCTAGATCGGCATGTGCATATGGTAAATTTCAGCTCTGGCTGCAGAACTTGGCTACAGATGACGTGCTTTCGTCTGGCTCAACAGTAACGTGTTCCCCGGGAACCGCTCTCACTGTGTCTGCCCTCTCCTTCATTACCCTCCTCTCAAGAGTCACCATGCCTGCTGGCATTTCCCCTCAGCTGTCTTCTTGGCTCTGTACCCTCCCTGACTCTTCACCTAACTTCTTGCCTACAATATCTCTGAAACATTAGATTTGACTTGTAGCCTCATTATCAGTGACCCTCCTGTTTTCTGAGAGTTCAGGCTGAGTAAGGAGAATGTTCCTTTTGAGTTTGCTTGTTAGCTTGGGCAGTTTTTGGCTTGGCCAGCATCCCAGCTGGAATCTCTCTTCCCCCTAGGATGCAGTCTTGGAAGCACTGTTAGTTAGGCTTACCCCTTTTGTGGGTATTTCCAAGTCGCCAGTATTCCAGCTCTTCAGAGCTGCCTTGGCCCCTGTTTCTTCCAAGGTCTCATTATTTAGCTTTCTCACCAATTCCGTGAGTTCTCCCAAATCCTTCTAGTAAACTCCCCCTTCTAGTGAGCAAGAGTCATTCTGTGTTCTGCAGAATCAGGGAACCATAACTAATATTCAGAATAACTTGGCTTCCGTAGACATTTCTAATCAAGGAAAGTTAAAGCCAACTAGACAGTTTAGTAAGTATATTCTCCGAACCTTCAGAGCTTCTTATCTATTTTTAGTGTTCTCCAAAACTTAGAGGTCACCCAGCTACCATCAGAAAACAAATATTATATTTCTTCTACTTTATGAAATGTTCCACTCCCGTACAAGTCAGGATGTTTGTGGCCAGTGGGTAGATCACTATCTTAGCAAAAAGCAACTAGAAGAGCGTGGCCAAAAATAAATACCATGCCAGCCACCTGTGTGACTTTATCTTTTCTAGTAGCCTTTCCAGTAGTGGTATGCAGAAAGGGAACAAAAATATAATAGCATAACAGTAGTTAACATTAAGCACTTGCAAGGGATCAGGTACTGAGCTAGGTATCTTATATATGTCACTTCGTCTAATTCTCATGATAATTATCTTTATTAACTCAGTTTTACAGACAGGATGGAAGACAGAGAGACAAGGAGAACTGTAAGTGTCAGAGGCAGAATTCAATGCCAGGTGACCTGAGTTCAGACCTCACATTCCTAAGGACTATATTCTATCGTTTTCCCCGAGAAAAAAACAAATAAGAAGACATTTCTCATGTAACCACTTTAAACTATTTGGACACATATTTTGTACTCTGAGAGCAACAAGCAATTATTTTGGAACTGTGTATAAACTCCAATGTGCTGCAATATAATATATAGCTTTAAAACCAATTTACTCAAGTGTTGACTGTGGGATTTTAAATGATTCCATTTAACCAGCAATTTAAATGAAAATTTAAATAAATGCTATAAATGGGTGACTCATTTGCATGATCCGTTGATTAACTCTGACTTGGTGCTCATCTGTGCCAGGGTTCTGCCTCCTTGTCTAGGCCTTCAGAAGGTCATCTCCTAGGTCAGAAGTGGGCAGCTCCTCTCAGCTCAGTATCTCAGCGTGCATGCTAATTCACTTGTGACCACCCTCAAGTGCAGAGATCTTCACTGACCGAAGTCTCTTCATGAAGTTTATTACAATGGAACTGGAAAGGATATGCTGAGAAGCTTCCCAGAATGGCGAACGCCTCTCAAGAAGCATCTTTAAGAAATACATGGTCTAAACTGCCTTCTAGGAAGGGAGGGCTCTTATTTGCAGGGCGAATGCATTGCTAAATGGGGGATGCAAATGTGGATTCAGAGATGAATTGCTCAGTAAAGCAGGGAAGAGGGTAAGGAATGACTAGCGTCTTCCTCCTCATCCTTTATGCTGCACAGAATCAGCCTCCCCTCCATACAATATTAGACCAAAGATTTCAAAAGGCTGAAGCTACCTGAGAGGCAACAGTTACATAAACTACAGTATCGATGGTGCCCCAGAAGCAGCAAAGGCAGCAGCTCTGGGGGCACGCGTCTCACTGCTGCTCATGTGTTGATAAATGAAGCGCTCAGAGGCACTGCATAAAAGACCATAAAGGCATTGGCATGGGCTAGTCCACAGCTGAGACCCAATGAGGCATGAGTTTAGAGCCATCGAGAGGACGTGCCAAGCTGAGTTTGGGGCCAATTCAGTGTAGGATCATGGGATCTTAGAGCTTGAAAAGCACTTACAGATAATTTAGGAAATGTCCTCATTTTGAATTTGAGAGAACTGTGATTCAGTGGCACGCAGACTGACATTCATTGTGACTCCATTGGATGTTCTAACGGCTGTCTGCACTACACCTCTCGTAAGCATTCAGAACCTATTTCACATACGATAGCTACCATTCATTTAGCCCTTCTGTGTGCCAGATTTTGATAAGTCCTTTACAAAAGGTAGCACATTCATCCCACACAACAACCCTGTGAAGATACAAACAACTAAAACCCACTTTGGCTAAGTTAAGCACAAAATAGTTTACTGGGTGGGTGTGTAAGTTATCTATGGTTGTGTGACAAATGACCCAAAAGCTTTGTGGATTAGGACAAGGGTGGGGACTTCCCTGGTGGTCCGCTGGTTAAGAATCCACTTTGCAACACAGGGGACGCGGGTTCAATCCCTGGGCAGGGAACTAAGGTCCTACATGCCATGGGGCAACTAAACCCTGGTGCCATAACTAGAGAGCCAGTGTCCACCACGGAGCATCCCACATGATGAAACGAGGACCCTGCATGCACAGCTGAGGCCAACACAGCCAAGTAAATAAACTTTAATAAAATACAAGGAGGCACTATTTCCTACGATCCTGTGGCTTAGCTGGGTACTTTTCCAGTCTTCCTTGGGTAACCCACACACCTGCAGTGGCCTGTATGTTGGCTTAGAGCCTAGCTCAGAGCTCGGAACACTAAGAGAACAGGGCCTCGCTCTCCTTGTGCCCTGCCATTATCCCAGAGATGTGATAGGTCTTCTTCAGAAGGGGAGGCAAGTTCAGAGACAGTGAAGGCACAAGCTGCAAAGCTTCCTGAGATCTCAGGGTGGATGTCACACAACCTTTTGTTTTTACTTTTACCATACTCTGTTGGTCAAAGCAAGTCACAAGGAAAATCATACTCAGAGATGTAGGAGAAAAGCTCACGCCTTGATGACAGAAGGCAACATCACATTGCAAGTGGGAGGCATTCTAGGAAGGGAGGAATCTGAATCCAGCAGAGGCTACGCTCTGGCCACAAATTATTCCTATTCCTCCCATCCACAAAATATGCTCTTTCCATCCCAGGACCAACCTAAATCTTATCAGTCTGGGATCTCAGGATTTGTATCAAGTGTACAGACAGACAAGGCAGCTCTTGGTCCAGGGACACATAAACTAAAGTTATCAGACATTACACACAATACAGGATAGTGAGAAGGACGGCATAATACCACAGACACACCCCGGAAAGAAGGCAAGGCCCAGGGCCAGGCGCTGGCCCCTAGCAGCTCTGAAATCTAGCCAGCTGTATAGTGTGCATACTGAATGAGGTCTGGCTCTGCCTCTGGGATGGTCTCCTAACCCAGCATTCTCTGTGGCTCTCAGCTCTGCACTCGGGCAGAAGTGAACAAGCAGAGCAGCCTCTCTGTCTGTGAAGGGTAGTTGTAGATTTGCCAGCACATTGTAGCTTGGTCTCACTCTCTTCTCCTCTCCACTAGACGCTTGGCTCTGGATCTCCTGAGATGGCAGTCACACAGTTAAACAACTCTATTGCTTCAGCTTCATTCACAGTAGCCACACCTTGGCCACTTTACATGCCTGCATTCACGGGCCCCGCGAACTCTAACCTATCCTTTCTCGACGGTGCTTTGGGAAGCTGATTAGTGACTCTTTTCTGACTCCTAACTCCTCCTGTGGAATTTTCCTTTCATAGCTCCTCCCACATTGGCGTAAGGCTTAATTTCAATAATGAAGCCCTTGTTCCATAGTGTATCTTACAGACAGCATGTTACTGCATTTAATCTTCATCACAGCTGTGCAAGTTATAGACATGCCCATTTTACAAAGACATTGAGGCTCAGAGAAAGTAGGACATGGCTTCATAGCTAAAAGCTGTCAGACTCAGGTTTGACCTCAGCTCCCTTTAATCCCTGTCCCGCATCTCCTAGGAGGAAAGGCTGGGGGACAGTAGAGAGCTGCTAAAATTGTTGATGTGCTGTGTTAATTGCTCAGTTGTGTCTGACTCTGTGACGCCATGGACGGTAGCCCACCAGGCTCACTTCCCAACCCAGGAATCGAACCCAGGTCTCCTGCATTGCAGGTGATTCTTTACCAGCTGAGCTATCAAGGAAGCCCCTCTGAGTCCCTAGGGAAACTTTATATCTAAGGGGAAAAAAGGTCCTGCTTCAAAGCATGTGCCTGTTTCTACAGTATGAAGACTTCCATCAAGCTAATTTCCAGGGACCAATAGTTTACAAATTGGCTTACAATATTTTTGTATATTTAACACAGAGTCGGACACGACTGAAGTGACTTAGCAGCAGCAGCAGCAGCAACACCATCATGAGCTGGTATGATGTGACTTCTACCCATGACGGGATAGGAAAACAAAAGGTCCTCAATCAGAAACCATAATCACAGTTAACAATAGTCTGGTAATGTGGTTCTTCAGGTGTGTCTCATCCAAGGGAAACCTATAAGCTTTCCAAGTGCTACCACTTTCATCCTTTGCCTGTGACCTTTCTACACTGTCTGCTCACATCCCAAAGCTCTGAAAAATTAATACCCATACCAGCATCCCTCAGCCAACAACTGATAGAAATGAACAGGCAGACATCCAGTTCTCCCGTCCTTCATATGGGATAACTCTGGGGTGCATATTCTTCACCAACACTCTAGTTACCCAGCAGAAGTGAACTGTAGTTACCTGCAGTGATAACTCGCTTTATAACGGTTCTCTGTTCATCTCCCTGGGACCACCTTCCAAAGATTCTATTTACACTCCCATCCTTGACTCATGGACTGCTTCTGGAAAATCCAAATCAAAACAAATGACTGCTATTTTTTGAATACCCGTGGACCAGACAAACACTGTACCAGGTATTCATACTACATGTCTCTGCATGGATCTTCCTAACATCTTATAAGGCAAGTATCATACCCACTTCTGCAAATATGGAAATGAGAACCCAAGAGGTTAATTAAATTTATGGAGGTCATGCAGCTGGCATAGCAAATAGCAGAGCTGATATTTAAACTATGATTGATTGCAGTGTCTCTTCTCTTTTCACTAAACCATGCAGCCACTCTCACCAGGGAGGGTGGGTCAAACAATAAAAGAACAATTAACTGCTAAGCTGACATACTGTATTGAACACTTCTGGGCAAAACTGTCATCATATGTATGTTCCACAATTACTTTCGTTACTCTTTTGTTGTGCCATCAACTTGAAAAATAAGACCATGAATGAATATTAGGAAATTCAATTTTTCATAGATTTTCTTTCTCCTCTATCACTGCTTCATACAAATTAGGTACTGAAATAAAACTGAGTCGATGGCACAGCAGAACATACCACGAGGAAAATGCATACGAGGAAAATACACTCCTTGTGTGTATGTTTTTGGCCCGTATAGGATCTGAAAGAACAGATATGTCATAAAATATCAGCTAAGGCTGTATTGATTTTGTAAGTTGATACAAAGTATTAGAAGGTCAAGCAACACAGAATCCAGAGTGCTGAATGGGGAACAGTCTTATCAGCTAAGGCACTTAAACAAAGGGAGGATTTAGTCACATATTTAAGAGGCAAAAATTGGAGTGTGAAATTTTAAGATTTGTCAATGCTACAGCTAAATCACCAAAATAGATTTTAATATTTAACAACAGCTGACATCAAGTAATTTAGATGGTCGTGCTGCAATATAGAAGTTCCTGGATGCTGAAATTCTTCATGCTGCACCAAGACATGGCAGATGCTTGTGGAAAGAAACATAGATCTAACTCTGATTTAATCAGTATCTTGCAGGGTTGATTTCTTATGCACAGAAAGAACACTCTGCAATTTGGGATGGGGCGGGGGTTCCAGACCCAACGCTAGCCCTACCTAGCTTCTATGGCTGTGAAATAAGACTTTAACTTCTGTGGTTAAGTGACCGGTATTGTTTAGTCACTCAGTCCAACTCTTCGCCACCCCATGGGCTGTAGCCCACCAGCCTCCTCTGTCCATGGAATTTCCTGGCAAGAACACTGGAGTGGGTTGCCATTTCCTTCTCCAGGGGATCATCCTGACCCAGGGATCGAACCCATGTCTCCTGCATTGGTAGATGGATTCTTTACCGCTGAGCCACCAGGGAAGCCCCATGGTTAAATGATACCTTCAGGGAAATGGTGGGCCACAAGATGCCTTGCCACTCTGACAGTCGATAGGAGAGAGAAGTGACTCAGTCGTGCCCGACTCTTTGCGATCTCGCAGACTGTAGCCCACCAGGCTCCTCCATCCATGGGATTCTCCAGGCAAGAGTACTGGAGTGGGTTGCCATTGCCTTCTCCAGGGGATCTTCCCAACACAGGGATCGAACCCAGGTCTCCTGCACTGCAGATAGAGGCTTTGCCATCTGAGACACCAGGCAACAGTTAGTAAATGAAGTGAAGACCCTCAGTCATGTCCAACTCTTTGTGACCCCATGGACGGTAGCCTACCAGATTCCACCATCCATGGGATTCTCCAGGCAAGAGTACTGGAGTGGGGTGCCATTGCCTTCTCCAGGAGATTTTCCCAACCTAGGGATTGAACCCGGGTCTCCCACATGGTAGGCATTGTAGGCAGATGCTTTACCGTCTGAGCCACCAGGGAAGATCAATAACAGTTATTAGTAACAGTTGACAATAGTCAATAACTCTATAGCTAGAGCCCTTTCTAAAATTAAATTCTTATTCACATAGTTAATATAAATCACATTCCAGCATTTCTAAAAGCAGTCCTCATCAATGATCTGCAAAACTGTGAATTCCTATAATGTTTCAGGACCTCCAGGGTTGTGGTTCAGGAAAGGAACTGATGGAGAGTCTGTTTTGTCTCAAAACTGTCTCTGTACTGTTTTGCTTTGAGTTCATAGGCACGAGTGTATGATGGAGCACCTCAGCTTCAAATTACCACGTGCCTGAAAGACAGCTGACTGCCATTGCTTTTCCGTCTTTAAAAAGTGGAAAACTTAACTACTAAGCCCCTTGCCATGGGATTCTTCATTGGCAGACCCGAGACTCAGCTTCACACACATTTTTCTTTGGCAACTGTACTCCCTCCAAATAGCGCTGATGTCAAGGGCAGTGGCTGAAGCAGCCGATTTCGTTTCAAGGGTGTCTGTGGCACAGTGACATTTACGACACTCAGGTATACTGAGAAAAACTCAGTACTGACATACTTTGGAGATATTGCTGGTTCAGTTCTAGATCGCCACAATAAAATTAATATCCAAGCAAGTTATGTGAATTATTTGGTTTCCCAGTGTGTACAAAAATCATGTTTACCCTATACTCTAGGCTATTAAGTATTCAACAGCATTATCTCTAATATATATATATATATATATATACCTTAACTAAAAAATACTTTATTGCTAAAAAATTGCTAACCAACATCTGAGCCTTCAGCGAGTCATAATCATTTTACTGGCCTTGACGTTGATGGCTGCTGACTGATCAGGGTGGTGATTGCTGAAGGTTGGGGTGACTGTGGCAATTTCTTAAAATAAGACAACAGTGAAGCTTGCTACATTCATTGACTCTTCCTTTCACAAACAATTTCTCAGCAGCATGCAATGCTATTTGATAGCATTTGACCCTCAGGAGAACTTCTTTCAAAACTGGAGACAAGCCTCTCAAACCCCCAACTAAATTTACTCTAAATCCTTTGTCATTTATACAAGCTTCACAGCGTCTTCACCAACAGTAGACTCCATCTCAAGATATCACTTTCTTTGCTCATCCATAAAAAACAGCTTCTTATCTGTCCAAGTTTATCATTGCTGTTCAATCACTCAGTCATGTCCAACTCTTTGCACCCCTGTGGACTGCAGGGGTTTCCCTGTCCTTCATCATCTCCCAGAGCCTGCTCAGACTCATGTCCATTGAGTCAGTGATACCATCCAACCATCTCATTCTCTATGTCCTCTCCTCCTCCTGCCCTCAATCTTACCCATCATCAGGGTCTGTTCTAATGAGTCAGTTCTTCACATCAGGTAGCCTAAGTATTGGGGCTTCAGCTTCAGCATCAGTCCTTTCAATGAATATTCATGATTGGCTTCCTTTACGACTGGCTGGTTTGATCTCCTTGCAGTCCAAATTTTATCATGTGAATGCAAAAATTACGTTTCATCTTCAGGTCCCACTTTTAATTCTACTCCTCCTGCTACTTCCACCACATCTGCAGTTACTTCCTCCGCTGAAGGCTTGAGCCCCTCAAAGTCATCCATCAGAGCTGGAATCAGCTTCTTTCAAAGTCCTGTTGATATTTTGCCCTCTTTCTATGAAACACGAATATTCTTCATGGCATCTGAAGTGGCGAATCCTTTCCAGAGGGTTTTTTTTTTTTAATTGACTTTCCCCAGATTTATCAGAGGAGTCATTATTTATGCCAGCTATAGCCTTACTAAATGTATTTCTTAAATAATAAAACTTGAATGTCAAAATGACCCATGGGCTACAGGATAGATGTTATATTATTTACCAAGCATTAAAACAGTATTAACCTCTTTGTATTAATACATCTCCATCAGTACTCTTGAGTGTCCAGGTGCCTTGTCAACAAGCAGTAAATATTTGGAAAGGAATTTTTTTTTTTTTTTTTTACTGAGCAGTAGATCAACAGTAAGTTTAAACTATTCAGTAAACCGTGTCAGCAACAGATGTGGTCTCATGCAAGCTTTGTTGTTCCATTTACAGAGCACAGGCAGGGTAGATTTAGCATAAGTCTTAAGGACCTTAGGACTTTCAAAATGGAAAATAAGTATTGATTTCAACTTAAACTCATCGAGTTAGTTGCATTAGCCCCTAACAAGAGAAATCAGCCTGTCCTTTGAAGGCTTGAAGCCAGGCATTGACTTCTCTCTAGTCATGAAAGTTCTTCTAATAGGAAGCTGTTTCATCTATATTGAAAATCTTTTGTTTAGCATAGCCACTTATTATTTATCTTATGGAGACCTTCTGGGTAAGAGGACTTTCAAAATGGAAAATAAGTATTGATTTCAACTTAAACTCATCGAGTTAGTTGCATTAGCCCCTAACAAGAGAAATCAGCCTGTCCTTTGAAGGCTTGAAGCCAGGCATTGACTTCTCTCTAGTCATGAAAGTTCTTCTAATAGGAAGCTGTTTCATCTATATTGAAAATCTTTTGTTTAGCATAGCCACTTATTATTTATCTTATGGAGACCTTCTGGGTAAGTTACAGCAGCTTCTATACCAGCGCCTGCAGCTTCACCTTGCACTTTGATGATAAGGAGATGGCTTTTTCTCTTCAATCTCATGAACCAACCTTTGCTGGCTTCAAACTTTTCTTCTGCAGCCTCCTCACCTCTCTCAGCCTTCCAAGAAATGAGGAGAATTAAGGCCTGGCTCTGGATTAGGTATTGGCTTAAAGGAATTTTGTGTCTGGCCAGATTTTCTTTCCATACCATTCAAATCTTCTCCATATCAGGACAAAGGCTGTTTCTTTCTTGGTCACTGAATAGTATTTTTAATTTTCTTCAAGAACATTGTCTTTGCATTCACAACTTGGCTGTTTGGTGTAAGAGACCTAGCTTTTGACCTATCATGATGCGTGTTTTCCTCACTAAGCTTGATCATTTTTAGCTTTTGATTTAAAGTGAAAGACTTGGGACTTTTCCCCTCACTTGAACACTTAGAGGCCATTGTAGTGTTATTAATAGTCTAATGTCAACACTGCTGTCTCAGGGAATAGGAAGGTCTGAGGAGAGGGAGAAAGATGGGGAATGGCTGGTTGATGGAGCTGTCAGAACTCTCACATTTATTGATTAAATTTGCTGTCTTATATGGGCATGGTTCCTGGTGCCAGAAAACAATTACAATAGTAACGTCAAAGGCCACTAACCATAGGTCACCTTCACTTCAGTTCAGTTCAGTCCAGTCGCTCAGTCGTGTCTGACTCTTTGCAACCCCATGAACTGCAGCACTCCAGGCCTCCCTGTCCATCACCAACTCCCGGAGTTCACCCAAACTCATGTCCATCGAGTCGATGATGCCATCCAACCTTCTCGTCCTCTGTCATCTCTTTCTCTTCCTGCCTTCAGTCTTTCCCAGCATCATGGTCTTTTCTAGTAAGTCAGTTCTTCANGACTGTTAGCGACCCCATGGACTGCAGCCCACCAGGCTACTCCGTCCATTGGATTTTCCAGGCAAGAGTACTGGGGTGGGGTGCCATTGCCTTCCCCGTATGAAGACCTACAAGACCTTTTAGAACTAACACCCCCAAAAGATGTCCTTTTCAGTATAGGGGACTGGAATGCAAAAGTAGGAAGTCAAGAAACACCTGGTGTAACAGGCAAATTTGGCCTTGGAGTACGGAATGAAGCAGGGCAAAGACTAATAGAACTTTGCCAAAAGAACGCACTGGTCATCGCAAACACCCTCTTCCAACAACACAAGAGAAGACTCTACACATGGACATCACCAGATGGTCAACACTGAAGTCAGATTGATTATATTCTTTGCAGCCAAAGATGAAGAAGCTCTATATAGTCAGCAAATCAAGACCAGGAGCTGACTGTGGCTCATATCATGAACTACTTATTGCCAAATTCAGACTTAAATTAAAGAAAGTAAGGAAAACTACTAGACCATTCAGGTATGACCTAAATCAAATCCCTTATGATTATACAGTGGATGTGAGAAATAGATTTACGTGACTAGATCTGATAGACAGAGTGCCTGATGAACTATGGATGGAGGTTCGTGACATTGTACAGGAGGTCACCTTCCAACATATAATAACAATAACAGGAAAACTTGAAATATTGTGAGTTATGTGACACAGAGACGTGATGTGAGCAAATGCTGTCGGAAACATGTTGCCAACAGACTTGCCAACACAAGGTTGCCCCAAATCTTCAGTTGTAAAAAACAGTATCTGGGGAGTGCAAACAAGCAAAGTATAATAAAACAAAGTCTGATCGTATCTTTACTTTGGTCTCTAATTGATGTTATCGCCTCATGAATCTCCCCTGATGGAAAGAGGTGATAAAATTTCCATTACTTAATCCACTCTGGTTAAAATTTGGTCAGCGATGATAAACAATCCGTTTAGGCAGTGCTCCATTTTTACAATGTTCAGTAAAAATGCTTGATCGCTCAGATTCCCACTCCCCTGTCTCCAAGCCTTTTCGAAGGCTTCTAGGTACACGGGCAGGAAGCATACGTTACTCAGCTTCAGCATGGAGGAACAGTGGTGGAGTCCTTGCGTCCACGGGGCGGCCCCTGGCTCTTCATCTCTGGCTATCTCACTTGTCTGCGTCTTTACCCCTCTCCCACCTGGCAGCCGTGGCTGAGGTGTACTGTGGTCTCTCCTGTCTCATCTTGGTCAGATACTAAGGGTGTTCCCTCACTAAGGTGGACTCGTCTTGGCTGTGGGCAGTGATGTCAACCCCTCCAGACTTACACTGTGTTCTTCATCAGCTCCCTGATAAAGTAGGTCTATCGGTCCCATGGTTTCTGCCATCATCCTCATCAGAGAGAGATCCTTGCATGGTTTCTGCCATCATCCTCATCAGAGAGAGATCCTTGCATGGTTTCTGCCATCATCCTCATCAGAGAGAGATCCTTGCATGGTTTCTGCCATCATCCTCATCAGAGAGAGATCCTTGCATGGTTTCTGCCATCATCCTCATCAGAGAGAGATCCTTGCATGGTTTCTGCCATCATCCTCATCAGAGAGAGATCCTTGCATGGTTTCTGCCATCATCCTCATCAGAGAGAGATCCTTGCATGGTTTCTGCCATCATCCTCATCAGAGAGAGATCCTTGCATGGTTTCTGCCATCATCCTCATCAGAGAGAGATCCTTGCATGGTTTCTGCCATCATCCTCATCAGAGAGAGATCCTTGCATGGTTTCTGCCATCATCCTCATCAGAGAGAGATCCTTGCATGGTTTCTGCCATCATCCTCATCAGAGAGAGATCCTTGCATGGTTTCTGCCATCATCCTCATCAGAGAGAGATCCTTGCATGGTTTCTGCCATCATCCTCATCAGAGAGAGATCCTTGCATGGTTTCTGCCATCATCCTCATCAGAGAGAGATCCTTGCATGGTTTCTGCCATCATCCTCATCAGAGAGAGATCCTTGCATGGTTTCTGCCATCATCCTCATCAGAGAGAGATCCTTGCATGGTTTCTGCCATCATCCTCATCAGAGAGAGATCCTTGCATGGTTTCTGCCATCATCCTCATCAGAGAGAGATCCTTGCATGGTTTCTGCCATCATCCTCATCAGAGAGAGATCCTTGCATGGTTTCTGCCATCATCCTCATCAGAGAGAGATCCTTGCATGGTTTCTGCCATCATCCTCATCAGAGAGAGATCCTTGCATGGTTTCTGCCATCATCCTCATCAGAGAGAGATCCTTGCATGGTTTCTGCCATCATCCTCATCAGAGAGAGATCCTTGCATGGTTTCTGCCATCATCCTCATCAGAGAGAGATCCTTGCATGGTTTCTGCCATCATCCTCATCAGAGAGAGATCCTTGCATGGTTTCTGCCATCATCCTCATCAGAGAGAGATCCTTGCATGGTTTCTGCCATCATCCTCATCAGAGAGAGATCCTTGCATGGTTTCTGCCATCATCCTCATCAGAGAGAGATCCTTGCATGGTTTCTGCCATCATCCTCATCAGAGAGAGATCCTTGCATGGTTTCTGCCATCATCCTCATCAGAGAGAGATCCTTGCATGGTTTCTGCCATCATCCTCATCAGAGAGAGATCCTTGCATGGTTTCTGCCATCATCCTCATCAGAGAGAGATCCTTGCATGGTTTCTGCCATCATCCTCATCAGAGAGAGATCCTTGCATGGTTTCTGCCATCATCCTCATCAGAGAGAGATCCTTGCATGGTTTCTGCCATCATCCTCATCAGAGAGAGATCCTTGCATGGTTTCTGCCATCATCCTCATCAGAGAGAGATCCTTGCATGGTTTCTGCCATCATCCTCATCAGAGAGAGATCCTTGCAAGAATCAAGGACACCCCACCCACCTACCTTCCTCTGAGGACTAGAGGGTGTTTCTGAGTCACTTCCACCCCCTGAAGCACTAAGTGCAGGCTCTGTCTCTCTCTGTCTTCAGAGAGCCATCACTTTTTTGCTCTGAAGAAGCTGCAAGGTGGCCTCATCCAAGAGAACTCGGTAAAGATTGCTGTTGTTATCTTCAGTGCTTCCATTAAATTGGATTTCCCTTGTGACTGAGCTGGTAAAGAATCCTCCTACAATGTGGGAGACCTGGGTTCAATCCCTGGCTTGGGAAGATTCCCTGGAGGAGGGAAAGGCTACCCACTCCAGTATTCTGGCCTGGAGAATCCCATGGACTGGATAGTACAAGGCATCGCAAAGAGTCAGACACCACCGAGCGACTCTCACTTTCACTTTCCATGAAACTGGCAGGTAAATGGGCTACTGCTCCTCACGACTCCTTGGCTTTGATCTCAGGCAACGAGAAACGGAGACAAATTTTTCAGTCCTGGTCTGTCTTACCTCAATTACTTTTTCTGTCTCCATTATCTTTTCATGTCTGCAGTGGAGACTTTTCATTGACATTTTCCAAAATGCCCAGTGGGTTTTATTTTTTATTTATTTATTTATTTTTTTTGCCACACCACTTGGCATGTGAGATCCAAGTTCCCCAATCAAGGCTCGAACCCACACTCCCTGCACGGGAACCACTGGAAGGGAGGAGTTTTAACCACTGTACTGGCAGGGAATTCCCTCTCACTGATATTCTTCACACTAAACATTCTCTTTTTTTAACCTTAGCTTTTGGGAAATATTGAAGGCAGGAGGAGAAGGGAGTGACAGAGGATGAGATGGTGGGATGGCATCACCAACTTGATGGACATGAGTTTGAGTAAGCTCCGGGAGTTGGTAATGGACAGGGACGCCTGGTGTGCTGCAGTCCATGGGGTCGCAGAGTCGGATATGACTGAGCAATGGAACTGAACTTATGGCTAACCATTAAAGGTGCACAAGGGAACCTTCTCTGTACTATGGACAAAACTCCATGAGTTTGTCTTCTAGGTGCAGCAGGACATGCTCAAAGGTAAATAAAAAAATTTAGAAAGTCCCATCTGAAGGCAGTAGTCTGTCTTGCAAAACTGTTGTTTTGCTTTGAAACAGTTACCTTGACCACAATATCTACGTAACAGGGAATTTCCAGGGGCTCAGCAGTACAGAAACTGCCTGCAATGCAGGAGACACAGGATTGATCCCTGGGTCGGGAACATCCCCTGGAGAAGGAAATGGCAACCCACTCCAGTACTCTTGCCTGGAGAAGCCCATGGACGGAGGAGCCTGGCGGGCTACAGTCCACGGGGTCGCAAAGAGTCGGACTAGACCACCACCACCACAATCTTCATAATTGCCAGGCTTCGCTGTCCAAGGAATTTCCCAGCAAGAATGCTGGAGCAGGGTGCCATTTTCTTTTCCAGTGGCTCTTCCCAACCCAGGGATCAAACCTGTGTCTCCTGCGAAGACAGGCAGATTCTTTACCCCTGAGCCACCTGGGAAACAACTCTGTACATTCACTAAAAATTAATTGAATTGCACAAACAGGAGAGTTTTATGATATATAAATCATACCTGAAGAAAGCTCTTACAGAATCATGAGCAAGGTAAATCAGTGAAGCACAGTTGCCCAGCCTCCAGTAAGCTATACTACAGACCTCTTAGTAGTGAGACCAAAGAGCCCTCCGGGGCTCCTGGGCACAGAAACCTTTCTAGGTCTCCCCTTGTGCCTTGTTTGTGGGAACAGATTCCAGTTTTCATGACCTTCCCTAAGTTACAAAGGACAGAGCTGACAGTTGTTAATCAGGGAAGGGAGGGGATGCAGAGACAAGGGAGAAATAATCAAGAAACAAATGTGCAGCTTTGGGGTATGGTCCTGGTTCACCTCATGGTATACACATAACAAGATACGTGTAAGCTGTTTATAGAACTAAAAGAAAGAAAGTCACTCCTGTTGACTCTTTGCGACCCCATGGACTGTAGCCTACCAACCTCCTCCATCCATGGTATTTTCCAAGCAAGAGTACTGGAGTGGGTTGCCATTCCCTTCTCCAGATGATCTTCCGGGTCTCCCACATTGCAGGCAGACATTTGACTGAGCCACCAGGGAAGCCTTGATTGGTTTATAGAAGTAAACTCTCAACAAATGAAAGATATAAGCATTTTCATTCCAGAGAAGACCACCTGAGGCTAGATTAAAGGAGCAGACTCTGTGCACAGCTTAATCTTATCAGCTACACCACTCTTGTGCGCTGCTACATAGCTTCTCACCAAATACCCCCAGGGTTGGGATACAGTTGTCAAGAAGGAAGTCCTCTGTGTCTCCCCTTTGTCTTTGCAATGAAGCAATTCTTTTCTACTTCACCCAGAACTCTGACTCTGAGATTCAGTTTCAGTACTAGTGCACAGAAGCCAAGTTTTCAGCATCGGTTGGACAGCTGATGGGAGTAGTGTAAACAGAGTAAGGCAAGAGCATGCAGGAATTGCCCTAAGGGCTAGAAGTCACTCATACTCCCAGCGCAGAACAGTGAGTAACGCTATAATTTTCCTTTAAACTGAGACTTACATGCCAATTCTGTTTACATATGTTATCTATTGACCAATGTTACCCATTTCTTCAAACTATAAGCATGAACTATAATTATTCATTCATATGTTTATACAAAAATAGTTTGCCAAATAGAGAAACACTCTATATGGAAGCTTCTTATCTAGCAACATCAACCATCCAGAAGTACCTAAGAATACTAGGAATGCAAAATAAATAATATAGAACAATGTCAGAGTAACAGGTATTTATAAACTTCACTCATAGTCCTCTTTGCATCTCATGCAGAGGCAAACTACCTTGTCTCCTGGACAATTTCAACATTTTGTAAGCTGAAAGAAGCAAGATGAGATAACTGCCAAACTTGTTAAAAACAATGAACTGGAGTTAAGTGCAGCAAATGGTGATTTAAAATGGTACTAGAATTAGGAGAAAGAAAAAAAGCGGACACTCATGGAAAATGCCATGAGGAGGGAAACAGCAACAGGAGAGAAAAGAATTCAAGAGAAGCGATCTGACATCATTCAATGGAGGGACAGATGGACACCTCTCAACTCCTGAGAACGTGATAACATTCAGTGCACATAATGGCAACATCAAATACACAAAGAAGGTTAAACTGTTCACAGAGGTAAGTGAGTTCTTAAACTATTTTATGAATTTTTCTATCCTTAAAAGTCTTTTGCTTTTAAATTGAGTATTCCATTTTTATTGTGATAAAAAAAAACACACATAGCATAAAATTTACCGCCTTAACCATTTTAACAATACAGTTCACTATGTTAAGTGAATTCACATTGTTATGAAACAGATCTCCATAATTTTTACCTTGCACAACTGAAATTCTAGACCCATTAAACACTTTCCACTCCCTCTATTCCCCTTGCTGCTGACAACGAGCATTCTCTTCCCAGCTTTATATAAGTGGAATTACACAGTACTTTGTCTGTTGGTGGTCTGTTTCAATTAGTGCTCCTAATTCTAGCACTTACCATAATGTCCTTGGGGTTCATACCTGCTGGAGCACAAACAGTACGTCTATCATTTTTAAGGCTGAATAATATTCCACTGAATGCATATACCGTATTTAATACATCCATCTATCCATCGATGCACATTTGGTTTTCTTCCTCCTGTTTGGCTATTATGAATACTGCTGCTGTAAACATGGGCATTTCTTTAAGACTCTGTTTTCAGTTATTTGAGATATTTACTCAGAAGTGGAATCGTGGTGGTTTTGTGGTTTACTCGCTAAGTCATGTCTGACTCTTGCAACCCCATGGGCAGTAGCCTGCCAGGCTCCTCTTTACTAGTACTTATATGGTAGTTTCATGTTTCATTTTTAAAGAAACCTCCATACTGCCTTTCATAGCAGTTATACCATTTTACAATCTCAACAACAGTGTACAAGAGCTTATAAAAACTGCCCCGTAATACACGCAAGTTACCACTATTTGAAATAATTAGTAAAGGAGAGCATCATTTTTCAGCCAACTCATTATAATGTTGAATGACATTCATGAAAGAATTGAGGAGATGAATAGGAGAAACTTAATTAAATGCTTTATTGCCTAATATGATAATAAAAAACCTAATAGATAAAATTATTTCATGGTTGTCTCTGGAATTTAAGGATCAGACTAAAAAGTGTAATTTAGCCAAAAGGACTGAGAAGGAGGAAGGGCGAGGGAGGCACAGGCCAGAGTTCAAAGAAGGCAAGCTTCAAAGAAAATGTTAAATCATCAGCACAAAAGCAGTAAAATCCAGATTGCAGAGAATCATGTAGACCAAATGGCCCAAGTTTTTCAACAGATAAATTATTTGAATAGAAAAGGTCAGGATAGTAAATCTGTAAATTAAAAGACCTATCATAATTTTAAAAATAGGACTAAATTATTAGATCTAGGAATGCATATTTGGTTGGTTAAAATATGAAATGCAAAAGTTAGGGTCAGATCCGTTCAGTTCAGTCACTCAGTCCTGACTGACTCATTGTGACCCCATGGACTGCAGCATGCCAGGCTTCCCTGTCCTTCACCAACTCCCAGAATTTGCTCAGACTCCATGCCCATCAAATCAGTGATGCCATTCAACCATCACATCCTCTGTCATCCCCTTCCTCTCCTGCCTTCAGTCTTTCCCAGCATCAGGGTATTTTCCAATGAATCAATTCTTTGCATCAGGTGGCCAATGTATTCAGCTTCAGCATCCGTCCAACCAACGAATATTCAGGATTGATTTCCTTTAGGGTTGACAAATTAGGTCTCCTTACTGTCCAAGGGCCTTTCAAGAGCCTTCTCCAGCACCATAGTTCAAAAGCATCAATTCTTTGGCACTCAATGTTCTTTATGGTCCAACTCTCACATCCATACATGACTACTGGAAAACCACAGCTTTGACTATATGGGCCTCTGTCAGCAAAGTAACCTTTCTGCTTTTACTATGCTGTCTAGGTTTGTCATAGCTTTTCATCCAAGGGGCAAGCATCTTTTAATTTCATGCCTGCAGTCACTATCTGCAGTGATTTTGGAGCCCAAGAAAATAAAGTCTATCACTGTATCCATTGTTTCCCAATCTATTTGCCATGAAGTGATGGGACTGGATGCCATGATCTTAGTTTTCTGAATGTTGAGATTAAGCCAACTTTTTTACTCTCCTCTTTCACTTTCATCAAGAGGCTCTTTAGTTCTTTTTCACTTTCTACTGTAAGGGTGGTAATATTTGCATATCTGAGGTTAATGATATTTTTCCCTGCAATCTTGATTCCAGCTTGTGCTTCATCCAGCCCAGCATTTCTCATGATGTACTCTGCACATAAGTTAAATAATCAGGGTGACAATGTACAGCCTTGGCGTACTTCTTTTCCTATTTGGAACCAGTCCATTGTTCCATGTCCAGTTCTAACTGTTGCTTCTTCATCTGCATACAGATTTCTCAGGAGGCAGGTCAGGTGATCTGGTATTCCCATCTCATTAAAAATTTTCCACAGTTTGTTGTGATCCACACAGTCAAAGGCTTTAGCATAGTCCATGAAGCAGATGTTTTTGTAGAATTCTCTTGCTTTTTCCATGATCCAGCGGATGTTGGCAATTTGATCTCTAGTTCCTCTGCCTTTTCTAAATCCAGCTTGAACATTTGGAAGTTCTTGGTTCACAAACTGCTGAAGCCTGGCTTGGAGAATTTTAAGGATTACTTTACCAGCGTGTGAGATGAGTGCAACTGTGCAGTAGTTTGAACATTCTTTAGCATTGCCTTTCTTTGGGATTGGAATGAAAATTGACCTTTTCCAGTCTTGTGGCCACTGCTGAGTTTTCCAAATTTGCTGACATATTGAGTGCAGCACTTTCACAGCATCACCTTTCAGGATTTGAAATTGCTCAACTGAAACTCCATCACCTCCACTAGCTTTGTTTGTAGTGATGCTTTCTAAGACCCACTTGACTTCACATTCCAGGATGTCTGGCTCTAGGTGAGGGATCATATCATCCTGTGTTGCTGCTGCTACTGCTGCTAAGTCACTTCAGTCATGTCCAACTCTGTGTGACCCCATAGATGGCAGCCCAC
>SJYX01004478.1:149622-202606 GCA_006410675.1 Oreotragus oreotragus
GACGTGAGTCTGAGTGAACTCTGGGAGTTGGTGATGGACAGGGAGGCCTGGCGTGCTGCAATTCATGGGGTTGCAAAGAGTCGGACACGACTGAGTGACTGAACTGAACTGTAACCCTGAAAGGCAGAAACTTATTTAAATGTTCAAAAAGAGTTGGGCAGACACATTTGGAAAGTCAGCTGAGAAAACAACTTAAGTGTCCAGTGTCAGGGAATTAGGTGATGCAGTGTAAGTGGTCTATGGTATTATTTTCTTGGAGTGTAATAACTTTACAATATTGTATTAGTTTCTGCTGTACAACAAAGTGAATCAGCTATACATATATCCTCTCCCTCTTGAGCCTCCCTGCCCCCATCCCATCCCCTGGGTCATCACAGAGCATTGAGCTGAGCCCCCCGTGCTACACAGCAGCTTCCCACTAGCTGTCTGCTTTACACATGGTAGTACGTTTATGTCAAACCGAACTTCCCAATTGTGTTATGGCACATAGTCCTGGTTTCATGTTTCTTCCTCATAAAAGAAACCAAGTTCATTACATAAGAATTGGAAATATAAACAAGCAAAAAAAATTAAGGAATATTTTTTATTCTATTAACCCTCTGTTGCCTTTCCACCTAGATCCTTTTGCAACAGGTAATGATTTTCCAAGAACAGAATGCCATCATATAGCATTTTAAAGCCTATCATAATTTATTTATGCCATCCAGCAAAGGTTATCTATATGTTTTTAACACCCTACTATTTGGCATGTAAATACAAATTTTCACAATTATAAATAACCTGGAGGAGGAAAAAGTGAGTATGAATTCAAGCTTAAATGCAAAAATAAGGACTGACTGATGTATTTCAGGAATCACACATTGTTATCACTCATTACTTTCTTATTCACTCACACATTTCTTTACTCAACAGATAGATGTTGAATATATGTACCTACAGTGTGTCAGACTCTTAGGTAGGTACAGTGAAAAGTGAAAGTGTTAGTCACTTAGTCATGTCTGACTCTTTGTGACCCCATGGACTGTAGCCTGCCAGGCTCCTCCGTCCATGGGATTCTTCAGCCAAGAATACTGGAGTGGGTTGCCATTTCCTTCTCCAGGGGATCTTCCAGACCCAGGGATTGAACCCAGGTCTCCTGTGTTGCAGGTTGATTCTTTACCATCTGGGCCACCAGGGAGGCCTCCAAGCTGGGTGCTGGGGATTCAGTAAAGAGAAAGATGTGGTCCACGCTCTCATGGACTTTAGGTAAGAAACAGAGATGTAACCAATTACAAAAAACTCTGAAAAGTGTTTCAGTGTAGACAAAACAGAATTTACGAAATTATTCAATACAATAGAAAAATCATTGAGCAAGAATCAATGTTTCCAAAGTGAATTGTGAGGGTAACTCCAGGAGCAACCAGCTTTCTGAAAAGTACTTTCCCAGGATTCACTGGGACTCCTAACTCATTTTTCTGTTTTAACATATAAATTAACTTCTCCTCACTTTTTGCACAAAATGAAAGCTCCAATTGCAAAGACACAGCAGCCAAAGCACACGCACACACACACACACACACACACCCCGTGTGTGGCTGATCACACATCTGGCAGACTACCCGCATCTGTAGGTGCACTGTGCCTGTTAGTGTTGTACAGCTGAATGCATTTCACACTAACTATCTTTCTGGAAAGTTGCACTTTGCTGAACAGATTCTAATTGCCTCATTTTATATCCAATTTTTTGAATATAATAAGTTTATGGCGAGCCTGCTACCTGCCAGACACTCTGTATATCAGTGTAAATGTTCACAATAATTTCAACTAGTGGATATCTTTATCCCTATTTTACAGATACACACACACACACACACACACACCCCGTGTGTGGCTGATCACACATCTGGCAGACTACCCGCATCTGTAGGTGCACTGTGCCTGTTAGTGTTGTACAGCTGAATGCATTTCACACTAACTATCTTTCTGGAAAGTTGCACTTTGCTGAACAGATTCTAATTGCCTCATTTTATATCCAATTTTTTGAATATAATAAGTTTATGGCGAGCCTGCTACCTGCCAGACACTCTGTATATCAGTGTAAATGTTCACAATAATTTCAACTAGTGGATATCTTTATCCCTATTTTACAGATGAAGGAACTGAGACACAGAGTTTTCGTCGTGTATTGAGAGATACTACACATCCGAGCATTCGCTGTGCATCCTTCTCTTTCCTCTCTTTCCCCACAGTTCCCCACAGCGAACAGCTCTGCTCTACTGCGGGTCACCTGCTCCCAGGACGCTGTATTCAAAAAATTTTTATTTTATACTGGGGTATAGTTGATTAACAATGTTGTGTTTGTTTCAAGGGTTTAGCAAAGTGGTTCAGGTATACATATATGTGTGTCCGTTCTTTTCAAATTCTTTTCCCATTTAGGCTGTGACAGAATCCTGAGCAGAGCTCAGGGCACCGCCCTGGAATGTGGACCCATCTTGGGCAGCCTGAGAGGGCGGGACCTCTGCCACACCTGCTCCAGAGAAGGGCTGGAGAGCATCCCCCGTGGGGCGCTGCCTCTGCCTCAGAAAGGGACAGCTGTCCTTCATTCCCAGCCACCAGAGGGCTTCTGCCCCCAGGGCAAAGCACAGATCCCTACCCTGGCCAGAGGGAGAGAGGGAGCTGCTGCTGCCAGCTCTCTGAACACCCAGGCTCTTGCCTCCCATCTTTCCCACCCAAAGGGAAAGGGAAGAATGCTCCTGTCACCTCAGTGAGCTTAGCACCACCTTCCAGGGGTCTCGCCAGCATTCCCCTGTGGACATGCAACATTGTTTTTCAGCAGGTGAGGCCCTAACACCCTGGGTTAGGTGTTAGGGGAATAGATTGAACACTCACAGCTGACAGTCACCCTCCCAGAGCCTCAGTTTTATTTTTAAAAAATTATAATTATAATTTAATTATAATAATATAATATATAATATCTATAACATAATTATAATTTAATAATTATATAATATATAACATCTATAACATAATTATAATTTAATTATAATTATATAATATATATAACATAATTATAATTATAACAAAAGCAGACTCCTTGCTAGTGAGGCTTAGAGAAGCTAGTGCTTGTAGTTCAGCCTAGCAGGTAAGTGTTCAATAAATATGAGCACTTCATGCCTTAAAGGAGGGATAAGAGACTGGGTCATAAATTTTACCTTCAGTGGGTTTCATTTAAATTATGAGCAAAAGGAATAAATAAAAAGTGAAAAGTTTATAGAGGGAAAGAAAACAAAGAAATATACAAAAGGCCAAAAAATTACACAGAAATTTTGTTCCTGAATATCATGGTTTCAATTTTATTCCAATATACCAGACTTACAACATTCCATAAAAGTTAGATTTTCAATGGAAAAGTTTCTGCCCCTTATTATTAGAACTTGAACGTTTCTTCCAGTTTAAAAGTGAAGAATCAAAATAAGAATCAAAAGCTTCATAAGAAAGAAACTATGACTTTGTAGGCCAAAATTATGTGGGAGGTCTGTCTTATAACTTCAAACTAGAAGGGAAAATATGAGTTGAGTCCAAAGAATTCTTTGTTTCTACTAGCATTAAACTTCAAATCTGTTATAATTAGCCTAAATTTCTCTGGGATGTACTACGGGCAGACTATAAACTGGATCAAAACATGTGGAATAGAATAAGCATTATTTATTTGTAATAAAATTCCCTATGACGTTCTTCCATCATGTATAGTCTGTAACAGATATTCAACCAGACAGTCTGTTTTAACAAGGTGTGTCGTTTAGCATACTCATCACATCACTTTCACAGTCTTGTCAAACATACTTCGAAATTTACAAAGTCTGACAGATACATATCCTGTCCTCTTATAAGATGTCATAGCAAACAAACATTTGGCACAATTAGGTGTTATTGGACATGTCATCACCTTGTCACCTGCTCAAGGATAACTGGACTGACAGCAGCCTGAAGCCTTTTGGTATCCTCCGAAATCCAGATTTAAGGTTAAACTCTGCACTTCACTACTCATATGTAGCAATCAGTGAAGTCCTCACAAGGTACAGACATGCTTGGTTATAAGGACTTACGCTTAATTTAGGAAGACTAGATACTTTAAAAGTTTCTATCAGAGGTCTAAGGAGTTTGTGGCTTTAAAACAGGAATTAAGATTTCAAACAAAACAAAACAAACAAAAAGCATGCAAGGCTAAGGCAGTCAGATACAACTATCCTGTGTGTCCATCCCTCACATAAAGAAACCTACTCTATTGTTAGGAATTTTAGTTTTAATCAGCCTAAAGTATCAATCCGTTTTTTAAACAATTATCTTCCTTAGATTGCACTGTGTTGATCTCAGAAACATGAAAGTAATCATTTTACCGAAAAAGTTCCAGCAAAGTGACAGTTTGTATGTTATTGTTATTGAAAACAGCAACCATGCAACTTACAACTTTTCATTTTGTATTGGAGTGTAGCGGATTAGGAAACAATGTTGTGAAAGTTTCAGGTGAAAGGGGACCCCGCCATACACATACAGGTGTCTCTTCTCCCCCATTCTCCCCTCCCATCCAGACTGCCACATAACGTTGAGCAAAGTTCCCTGTACTATACAATAGGTCCTTGTTGGTTATCCATTTTAAATATGTGTGCAGTGTCCATCCCAAACTCCCTCACTATCCTTTCCTCCCATTCTTCCCCAGGGCAACCATAAATTCACTCTTGAAGTCTGTGAGTCCCTTTCTGTTTTGTAAGAATAACAGTAACAATGCAACTTTTAAAAAATATTTTCAAAAGAGGATCCAGGGTAGCGATGCTGGTAACTTTGCCTAGGACTGTGAAAGGGAGGAGTGAGATGTTTCTTGCAACACAGTGATTCTTGTTTTACCCATTACTGTGTGAAAAATCCCCGCCCTTTACATGACTGGTCCACAGGGAATCCTGCCCTGCGCACCTGCCTCACCAAGCCCCCAGAGAGTTTTGGCTTAAAAAGCAACTTCATTAAGTCGTGTTCAGTACAATCCAAAAGGGTTATTGATGCAAAGATGAGTTATTCCTGGAGGAACGCTCTTCCTAAAAGGTCAATAACTAACTAGCAAATAGCAGTAATGACGACCTTTCAGGGCAGGGCTTCTGAACCAGGGGTAAACCGAGGCAGTTAAGGGGTCAAGTTTGAAATCTTTAGCAAACAAGCGAAAAGGTGAATAGGTGAATTATTATGGGAAAAAAGTTCAGAGTATTTCATCACCCGTTCATAGCAACCTGAGACTCTTCCCTCGCAGAATCATATAACCATCATTTACGAGATGGACTAAATGATACCCGAGTTCTAAAGTCGGTTTGGGGAACTCTGCTGCACGATGCATGATGCCTTCTTTGAACAACTAACATTCCGGGTCCCCCACCCCCAGGAACACGAGGGCTCACTCACTATAAGATGCGGTAGCCTGTTTTAATGCCTGTTTGTGGAGGAGACAGGTGGAGGCGGGTGGTGCAGGGGTGATGCCCGGCACTTCCCAAGTAGAAGCACAATCATTTCTTAAAGGGAAGGGGCTCCCTCTGCATCTAGAGATACCCGCGGCAGCCCAGCGGTGCAACGTGTTCTGCGCTTGATCTCGAAAACCCGCCCAGTGCCCACCGCTCTCCAAGCGCGGTTCTGTGAGCTTTAGCAAAGTGAACTTGTCTCATTCTAAAAAGAACTCCCGAAAGAGCAGGAAAGGAGGCAGAACTCCAGGAAGACGTGGACTTAAGACCCACACCAGCCGCCTTACGGGGACACAAATAACCCTCCTCCGGGCCCCCTGATCCACCGACAGCGGCAGGTCAGACCTCGCGAGTCGTTACCGTCCGGGGCGCGCTCGCGGTCCGGGCGGCGGCTCATCGCTGCTCCGCGCAGGGCTGCCGGGGCGCGGCTCCTGCCGTCCAGGCCGCGGCGGCTGCAGTTGCCGAGGCAGCGCCCCCCGTGGGGCTGCAGGTGCGCGCGGCCGCTGCTGGGCGCGAGCCACCGCTCGGGGCGGACGGGGACGCGCTCGCGCTGCCTGAGCTCGGCCGCCCGAGGCTCCCGCGCCTCTCTATTAATACTTGCTGAGCTGCTGGCGACCTGCCGCCTGCTTGACCCGGGGCCAGGGTCTCTCTGCCCGAGCTGGGAAGGGCTGGGGGGCGGCGCGTGGGGGCGTGAGGCATTTGCCCGCACAGGACCCGGCAGGGCGTAACCCCGCAGCAAACATTGCCCCGCTCCCCAACCCCGACCCCCGCCCGGAGGCAGAGACTGGGCATGAGTGCATGAGCCTTGGAGTGTGCCCTTCCCGGCTTCCATCTTTTTGGAGTCACCACCACTCAGGGTCCGATCTGGCGAGAGAAGCTCTCAGCTAAATCTGATGACCACTCCAGGCCACCAGCGCAGGGAACCTATTTTAGGGCAGCCGCTCCTCATTCATTCAGGCCTGCGTTGACATTTAAGAGTTCCATAAGCAAATGCCTTACCCCGATCGGATTTCACCCTTTTGCCTCTGCAACATTTCAAGTTTGAAGAAGGGAAGGCAGTCTGCACCTTGTTGTCCAGGGGTAAAATGAGCAAAAAAGGGCAGTGGATTCGAAAGGCCCACTGTTTGGTGTTTAGACTAAAATGTTCACCACACTCATTCTTCCAGCAAGCCCCTGAAAGTTGGGCTCCAGCCATGTTCCTATTGTAAATTTAAATCTCATCAGCGAGGGCTGCTTTTTTGCCTTTCCTCCAACAAGTGTTATGTGTAAATTCCCTTAGGAGCTTTTAAGTGAGGCCATTGAGATGATAGGAGCAGTCAGTTAACGCTAATTCAAAGAACATTGATGACAACTATGTTACAGACCTGCATTCATAATCCAGATCCTTCAAGGGCCTTATAAAAAAAACAAAAAACCTGGTTTACTTCTACACAAAGCCTAGAGTGGTTTCTTAGGTGAATTATTTCCTCTGGCTGCATAATTAAAGCTTTTATCAGTGAAGACAGTACAACCCTTTTCTCTCAAAAGAACTGATGATTCCTAATATACTCAAGACTAGAGTTATTAAAAATATTAAAGTTAAGACCCTGCAGACAAATTTTATGAAGTTTCTGAGACCCCCTCCCTCCATCTACTCTTTTGTATGTAGCTCCACTGACAAAGCCCTGAGAGCTAGTCATGGAAGCATAAATAAGGACTTCAGGAGTTAACCTTCGGTGACTCTATTAAAAAATATGGAAAGGAGTATACACTCTGGCAAGGTTTTCATTTACTTTTTTTAGCTTTGTAATAAGTGGGCCCTCTCTAGCCCAGCTTGGAACACTGACCAGTGTCAGCCTCTGCTAAATTACATCTCTCTGTGTGAGGCAAACCAGGACCAACTGGGCTTCAGTGGACTGTAGAAATGCCAATGTATAGAACTGTTCCCTCTTCCCCACTTGCCCCAACCAGGGAATATGCCATTTCAATTTTCTTAGATTAGAAGTCAAAAACTGCTCTCTAAGCTAACCTCTTAACGGGTTATCTCCCATTTTTATTCCTATATTTATTTCCTATAGCAGAGGCACAAGCTATATGCCTTTGGGAGCAACAATAAACTCCCATATTTATTCCTATAGCAAAGGCATTATGTTATATTTCTTCTTGCTTTCATTCTTCAGCTATTTGGCACTTTCTCTGTGCCAGTAACTAGGGATTTCAAGAAAAATCCTGCCCTTCGAATGCTGTAGAGTAGTCGAGAGAGACAGCCTTAGGAGCAGTTACTTTTTTCTCATCTATTTCATGTTCTATGAAAGAAGTGGGCACTGAGGAGCCAGAGCTGAGAGGAGGGCTAATTCTACTTGAAGGATTAAGAAATGTTTCCAACCAGTAGTGACCATTTTCTTCGATGATAGTAGCTATTATTTTTAGACATGTACTATGAGCTAGACACCCTGCTAAATGCTATCCATACATTTCCTTCTATAATCCTTACTTGAATGGGAATTACTATTATTCCCTTGTACCACATGGACAAACAGAGGCTCAGCTTTAGTAATTTGCCCAGAAACACAGAGGGAAGGCATTTTAGAACCGTGATTGGAAGGCAGCTTTCTATAATTACAAAGCCTGTGCCCAGTGTCTACATTCAGTTGTACTGATTAGCAAAGGTATTTTCCATAGCTGGTGGTAATAGCTTTTCACCAAAACCTTTCAGGAAAATGGGTCCTTGGAGGATACACAGACAGGTTGGTTGGTGTTGCAAGAAACTGGACCGTCCCAGCCATCATGGCTCCTTACAGAGGAGCATCCACATTTCATAACAAGGCAGGGCCCCAGAACTGATCTTAAGAAAGACTGCCATGAAAATAGCATTCATTCATCCATAAATCCATTCATCATTGGTTGAGCATTTACTCTGTGACACACTTTTCCTGGAAAAGTTGTTATCTCAACAACATATTTCCCCCAAGGAATTCTCCAAGGAATTAGGAGTTTACATTCAGGAAAAGAAAGAGGAAGTAGCTTTAGACACAGAGATGGGTGGCCATTGGGATAATTTACTCAGAGATGAAAAACTTCCCTTTTGCTGGAGAGGCTGTGAGAGAGAAGAAAGAAGACCCACAGCACCTTTTCCAGTGAGGAAACTTCCAGCAGTCACACCTACTCAAGGAGTAGTACTACCCACAGGTTGTATTGGTCTGCATTCTGGTGGCATGCTCAGCACAGGGGTAGTAAAATGTAGTAATCAAGAATTCAGCCTTTGTTGTCAAACAGACACTACATTCAAATGCTGACCCATCAGATCCAGAGTCAATAATGATACAATATGGTCAATCCAATACTGTCCAGTGAATGAGTAACTTGGGTAAGCTTTACAACTAGCCTAAGTCTCTATTTTGTAAAACAAGATTAATAGTATAAATTCTATAGGATTTTTGCATGATAATCTATGTATTGGTAAAGAACTACTTGCAGTTGATAGCAGTAGAGGCCCAAATTAGATAGAAAAAAAAAAATCAGATTGTTTTTCTCCCTTAACACGAAGGTAGTTGAGCTTGATGTCCTGTATTTGGTATTGTAGCTCCATGTTTTCATCTAGGGCCTGAAGCCTTCTCATTTTCTGCTCCAGTGTCCTTAATACAAGTTTCAGCCTCGGGACTTTGTCATGGACACAAAATGGCTTCTAGAACTCCAGTCTGACTCATGTCCAAGCAAGGAGAGGGAAGGGGGAAAGGGCAAAATAAAACCTGACAGCTGAGTCAGGTTCCTTAAAATAACCTTCTTGGAAGCCTTATCCAACAATGTCCATGTAAAATTCAATATATATTCTTTCTGCAAAAGAAGCCGGGGTATGTCTGTCTCTCTGTGTGTGTGTGTGTCTGTTAACCCAGGCATTTTAGGGATTCTGGTATCCAGAGTAAGGGAGAGAGTGGATACTGAGTAGGCAGCCAGAAAACGGTGCCATAGTTGGAAGAACACTTGACACAGTGCCTGTCACAAGTAAACTTAAAGAGAAAGAAACAGAGACACACAGAGAGATACAGAAAGAGAGGCAGAGAATGTGTTAGAGAGCCAAGAGTACTTCCAGACAAACAGAGAGNAAAAAAAAAAAATCAGATTGTTTTTCTCCCTTAACACGAAGGTAGTTGAGCTTGATGTCCTGTATTTGGTATTGTAGCTCCATGTTTTCATCTAGGGCCTGAAGCCTTCTCATTTTCTGCTCCAGTGTCCTTAATACAAGTTTCAGCCTCGGGACTTTGTCATGGACACAAAATGGCTTCTAGAACTCCAGTCTGACTCATGTCCAAGCAAGGAGAGGGAAGGGGGAAAGGGCAAAATAAAACCTGACAGCTGAGTCAGGTTCCTTAAAATAACCTTCTTGGAAGCCTTATCCAACAATGTCCATGTAAAATTCAATATATATTCTTTCTGCAAAAGAAGCCGGGGTATGTCTGTCTCTCTGTGTGTGTGTGTGTCTGTTAACCCAGGCATTTTAGGGATTCTGGTATCCAGGGTAAGGGAGAGAGTGGATACTGAGTAGGCAGCCAGAAAACGGTGCCATAGTTGGAAGAACACTTGACACAGTGCCTGTCACAAGTAAACTTAAAGAGAAAGAAACAGAGACACACAGAGAGATACAGAAAGAGAGGCAGAGAATGTGTTAGAGAGCCAAGAGTACTTCCAGACAAACAGAGAGTAACAGGACTGATCTGAATGCATGTGCAGCATGGACAGGACAGTGAGGAGCTTGGGTCAGGCAGGTATTTTTCACGAAAGAGCATTCAGTTCATTTCATAAATTTCAAGCAGACTTCAAAACTGCCAGGAAACATCATTTAGATTACAATCAGCACAATTCGGTGCTAGAAACTTAAAGAACACGACTTCGATAAATCAAAGAACTCTTACGCTGTGCTTAGTCAATCTGTCCTGTCCAACTCTGTGACCCCACAGACTGCAGCCCGCCAGGCTCCACTGTCCATGGGGATTCTCCAAGCAGGAACACAGGAGTGGGTTACCATTTCCTCCTCCAGGGCATCTTCCCAATCCAGGGATGGAGCCCAGGTCTCCCACACTGCAGGCAGATTCTTTACCATCTGAGCCACCAGGGAAGCCCCATGAGGAAAAGGACTATAGCAATTCATAGAAACAACAGTGGAGAGATGGGGGAGGAAAAATGAGACAGTCATCTGTTGTTTACTGTTTTCAAACAAGCTAAATGACATCTGCCTACCTGAAGAATTTTCTTTTCACAGGCACTTTAGCGGAGGATATCAGAGACATCAGACTCAGCTAGAGGTTAGAAAATCAGGCTTGAAAGTCAAGCAAGAACCAAGCCAGTTCTCAGAATTCAATGAGGAAGCGGTACAGCAGGCATCTTTTTGCAGGGACAGGTCTAACCAAGGGTGTCCTTGTCCTCCCTGGAAGACCCACTGCCCCCATGAGACTCTGCCTCAAGTACCTGGAGAGAATGCAACCTCTTATCTAATGTCACTCGATCCAATCAATCAGATGAGTGCACCAGATTGGTCAGTCTGGATCCAACGGAGGGTACAGGATGGCTATCTTCCCCAGGCGNTGAATGCATGTGCAGCATGGACAGGACAGTGAGGAGCTTGGGTCAGGCAGGTATTTTTCACGAAAGAGCATTCAGTTCATTTCATAAATTTCAAGCAGACTTCAAAACTGCCAGGAAACATCATTTAGATTACAATCAGCACAATTCGGTGCTAGAAACTTAAAGAACACGACTTCGATAAATCAAAGAACTCTTACGCTGTGCTTAGTCAATCTGTCCTGTCCAACTCTGTGACCCCACAGACTGCAGCCCGCCAGGCTCCACTGTCCATGGGGATTCTCCAAGCAGGAACACAGGAGTGGGTTACCATTTCCTCCTCCAGGGCATCTTCCCAATCCAGGGATGGAGCCCAGGTCTCCCACACTGCAGGCAGATTCTTTACCATCTGAGCCACCAGGGAAGCCCCATGAGGAAGAAGGACTATAGCAATTCATAGAAACAACAGTGGAGAGATGGGGGAGGAAAAATGAGACAGTCATCTGTTGTTTACTGTTTTCAAACAAGCTAAATGACATCTGCCTACCTGAAGAATTTTCTTTTCACAGGCACTTTAGCGGAGGATATCAGAGACATCAGACTCAGCTAGAGGTTAGAAAATCAGGCTTGAAAGTCAAGCAAGAACCAAGCCAGTTCTCAGAATTCAATGAGGAAGCGGTACAGCAGGCATCTTTTTGCAGGGACAGGTCTAACCAAGGGTGTCCTTGTCCTCCCTGGAAGACCCACTGCCCCCATGAGACTCTGCCTCAAGTACCTGGAGAGAATGCAACCTCTTATCTAATGTCACTCGATCCAATCAATCAGATGAGTGCACCAGATTGGTCAGTCTGGATCCAACGGAGGGTACAGGATGGCTATCTTCCCCAGGCACTGAAGCGCCCCCACAATTACCATACTCAAAAATAGTGACCCCACTCAGAGAGGAAGGAAGGATAGATGCAAGACAGCCCCCCCAAAAATGTCATGACCATATCCTAGTGAGTCAAGCTGTGTTGAGCACTCGGCCTGTGATCCTAGGAAACAATTGCCAAGATCAGAGCGCCTTCCCTAAATGTGCCATGTTTGCAAAGTACTTATTTTGAGCTGAAAGCAATCAAGACCCTGAGAGTTCAGAAGAAACTACTACCCTTCCCTTTACTACCTTGGAGAACTTAAACTGGGGATTTTTCCCAGAGAAGAAAAATCCCATTTTTCTTGGGAAGAAGATTTCCCATTTATCTTTCTACTGAAGATAAATGCTGTCTAACTGGCTTCATCTGTATGGCAGGACCAACACCTAACTACCGAGTATCTGCTCCTCCTCTGGCCATGCTGAGACCTGCCTTCCTGTCCCTGGAAGCCTCGGGCCCCTACTCCATTCCTTAGATCAGAATGCCACGTGTACCTCATTTCACCTTTCTGTGTCTGAAACACTCATGTGCGTGGGGTTCTCATATATATGAAATTAAAATTGACATTCTTTTGTTCACGTGTCTCATGTCAGTTTAATTCTTAGATCAGCTAGAAGAACCCAGAAGGATACAATTTTCTTTCTCTTCAACATATAAATTTTCCAGTTTATAACTTTTCAACCTTTGTCTAAGGCAACATACTTAGTAAGCAGAGCTGGGATTCAAACTCATGGATTTCAAGAGCTCTTTCTTTTTGCAGTGTGTGACATACTTCGTTTTTATCATCATAAAAAAAATCTGCCTCGCCAGAACTAGGATCAAGGGATTTGGAGACAGACATTGGGATACTAAAAGTCATCTGACACTGAAAACGTGGTTCCTGCAGCTAACTGGTGATGGAGAACCAACCATTATTGGTCCACTCTGCAGTCATTCATTTAAATAATGCTTCTTGAGTTTTGATGATGTAACAGGCACTGAGTTAAATGCAGCTCACAAATAAGACATAGTCCCTCAAACAACACTGTCTGGGCGGGGAAAGCGATGCGTGAATAGTCAAATCAAAATGTGTCGTGTTAGAGGCAGCAATAAAAGTAGGTATAGGGCGTCCCTGGTGGCTCAGTGGTAAAGAGTCCGCTTGGAAATGCAGGAGACACCGTCCCTGATCCGGGACGATCCCACATGCTTCGAAGTATCTAAGCCCGTGGGGCACCACTCTTGAGCCTGTGCTCTAGAGCTTGGGAGCTGCAACTACTGAGCCCACGGGCTGCAACTACTGAGCCCACGGGCTGCAACTACTGAAGCCCAAGTGCCTCAGGACCTGTGCTCTGCAACCAAACAGCAGGTACCGCAAAGAAAAAGTCCACACACTGGAACTAGAGAAAAGCCCGCACAGCAACAAAGACTCGGCGCAACCCTAGATAAGTAAAGTTATCTAGAGAATGTGTTTCAAAAGCAGGTACAAAAGCATTCACAGGAGGAGTGGTGAGCAGGCAGCAACTGTGTCAGAATGACCTGGTTTTGTTCGGTAACAAGTAAGTCCTCAGATCCCTGTGGTTGATGACGACGAAGATTTAGTCCTCATTCCTGCTAAATGGCCATCACGCATCTAGAGCAGCTTTCCTCATCACCCAGCTAGGATCTGGGATGCTGGGCAGCCTCTTATGGACCATTAACAGGCAAGTCATATCTCTGCCTCTGTTGGCGGAACAGCAGCCAACTGTCTCTGCTGAAGGTTTATCAGGCAAAGAAAGTCACAGGAGCAAGCCTGAAACCAGCGGCACCAGAGAGTAATAATCTTCCTTCCGGGAGGGGCAGTGAATGTTTGAAAAAGAGGACGTCATTACCTGGGATAGGGCAGCCATGGGGAAAGCTTCCCTAGAGATGAGAAATAAGAAGTGACTCTAGACGGACTCTTTTCTCAAACCAGCTTGAACATCAGGAAGTCCACGGTTCACATATTGCTGAAGCCTGGCTTGGAGAATCTTGAGCATTACTTTACTAGCATGTGAGATGAGTGCAATTGTGCGGCAGTCTGAGCATTCTTTGGCATTACCTTTCTTTGGGATTGGAATGAAAACTGACCTTTTCCAGTCCTGTGGCCACTGCTGAGTTTTCCAAATTTGCTGACATACTGAGTGCAGCACTTTCACAGCATCATCTTTTAGGATTTGAAATAGCTCAACTGGAATTCCATCACCTCCACTAGCTTTGTTCATAGTGATGCTTTCTAAGTCCCACTTGACTTCACATTCCAGGATGTCTGGCTCTAGCTGAGTGATCACACCATCGTGATTATCCAGGTGGTGAAGATCTTTTTTGCACAGTTCTTCTGTGTATTCTTGCCACTTCTTCTTAATATCTTCTGCTTCTGTTAGGTCCATACCATTTCTGTCCTTTGTCTAGCCCATTTTGCATGAAAAGTTCTCTTGGTATCTCTAGTTTTCTTGAAGAGACCTCTAGTCTTTCTCATTCTGTTCTTTTCCTCTATTTCTTTGCATTGATCACTGAAGAAGGCTTTCTTATCTCTCCTTGCTATTCTTTGGAACTCTGCATTCAAGAATTCCATCACCTCCACTAGCTTTGTTTGTATTGATGCTTCCTAAGGCCCACTTGACTTCACATTCCAAAATGTCTGGCTCCAGGTCAGTGTGAATGATCACACCATCATGATTATCTGGGTTGTGAAGATCATTTTGTACCGTTCTTCTGAGTATTCTTACCACCTCTTCTTAACATCTTCTGCTTCTGTTAGGTCCATACCATTTCCATCCTTTATTGATCCCATCTTTGCACGAAATGTTCCCTTAGTATCTCTAATTTTCTTGAAGAGAACTCTAGTATTTCCCATTGTATTATTTTCCTCTATTTCTTTGCACTGGTCACTGAGGAAGGCTTTCCAATCTCTCCTTGTTGTTCTTTGGAACACTGCATTCAAATGGGTATATCTTTCCTTTTCTCCTTTAGAAAAAGAGAAAAGCATTTCCTTTAAATGCTTTTACCATCTCTTCTTTTCACAACTATTTGTAAGGCCTCCTCAGACAGCTCTTTTCCCTTTTTGCATTCCTTTCTCTTGGGGATGGTCTTGATCCCTGTCTCCTGTACGATGTCACAGACCTCCATCCAGAGTTCATCAGGCATTCTGTCTATCAGATCTAGCCCCTAAATCTATTTCTCACTTCCACTGTATAGTTAGAAGGTATTTGATTTAGGTCATACCTGAATGGCCTAGTGGTTTTCCACACTTTCTTCAATTTAAGTCTGAGTTTGGCAATAAGGAGTTTGTGATCTGAGCCAGAGTCAACTTGTGGTCTTGTTTTTGCTGACTGTATAGAGCTTCTCCATCTTTGGCTGAAAAGAATATATTCAATCTGATTTTAAGTGTTGACCATCGGTAAGATCCATGTGTAGAGTCTTCTCTTGTGTTGTTGGAAGAGGGTGTTTGCTATAACCAGTGAATTCTCTTGGCAAAACTCTATTAGCCTTTGCCATGCTTCATTAATAATACTGGGATATTTCACAATAATAGTGGGAGACTGTAATACCCTACTCACACCAATGGAAAGATCATTCAGACAGATAATTAATAAGGAAACACAGGTTTTAAATGATACATTGGACCAGTTAATCCTAATTGATACCTATGAAGCATCTCATGCAAAAACAATGCATTTCATCCAAAAACAATATTTTTCACTTTTTTCTCAAGTGCACATGGAACACCCTCAAGGACAGATCACTTCAGTTCAGTTGCTCAGTTGTGTCTGACTCTTTGTGACCCCATGAATCACAGCACACCAGGCTTCCCTGTCCATCATCAATTCCCGAAGTTCACTCAAACTCATGTCCATTGAGTTGGTGATGCCATCCAGCCATCCCATCCTCTGTCATCCCCTTCTCCTCCTGCCCCCAATCCCTCCCACCATCAGAGTCTTTTCCAATGAGTCAACTCTTCGCATCAGGTGGCCAAAGTATTGGACACCCAGGACTGATCTCCTTCAGAATGGACTGGTTGGATCTCCTTGCAGTCCAAGGGACTCTCAAGAGTCTTCTCAAACACCACAGTTCAAAAGCATCAATTCTTCAGCACTCAGCTTTCTTCACAGTCCAACTCTCACATCCATACATGACTACTGGAAAAACCATAGCCTTGACTAGATGGACCTTTGTTGGCAAAGTAATGTCTCTGCCTTTGAATATGCTGTCTAGGTTGGTCCTAACTTTCCTTCCAAAGAGTAAGCATCTTCTAATTTCATGGCTGCAGTCACCATCTGCAGTAATTTTGGAGCCCCAAAAAATTAAGTCTGCCACTGTTTCCACTGTTTCCCCATCACATACTGGACCACAAATCAAGCCTTGATAAATTTTTTAAAAATGTGAAATCTTTTCAAGCATCTTCTGTGACCACAACTCTGTAAGATTACATGTCAACTACAGGAAAACAAAATCACATGGAGGTTAAACAACCTGCTTCTGAATAACCAACAGACCAAGGAAGAAATCAAAAAGGAAACCAAAATATGCCTAGAAATAAATGCCAATGAGAACACAACAAGGAAAAACCTATGGGATGAAATAAAAGCTATGCTAAGACTGAACTTTATAGCAATACAAACCTACCTCAAGAAACTATCAAATAATCTAATCTTACACCTAAAGCAACTAGAAGAAGGACAACAACAACAACAAATCCTAAGAACAAGTAAAGAAATCATCAAGATTTATGAGCAGAAAGAAACAAACAAAAAAATAGCAGAAATAAATGAAAAAAAATGGAGGCAATAGCAAAGATCAATAAAACTAAAAGCTGGTGCTTTGAGAAGATATACAGAATTGACAAACTCTTAACTAGACTCACCAAGAAAAAAAGAGAAGATTCAAATCAATAAAATTAGAAATGAAAAAGAAGTTACAGCAACAACAACAAAAACAGAAATGCAGAGGATCATAAGAGACTACTATGAGCAACTATATACCAATAAAATGGACAACTTGAGGGGGAAAGGGACAAATCTTAAAAAAGTGTAACCTTCGAAAACATTCTCAATGGTGAAAAATTGCAAGCATTTCTTCTCAAAGCAGTAACAAGATACAGGTGCCCAATTTTCACCACTATTTGACATAGTTTTGAAAGTCCAAGCCACAGCAATCAGAGAAGAAAAAGACATAAATGGAATCCAGATTGCAAAAGAAGAAGTGAAACTCTCACTGTTGGTAGATGACATGATTCTTGACATAGAAAACCTTAAAGATGTCACCAGAAAACTACTAGCACTAATCAATGAATTTACCAAAGTTGTAGGATATAACAGTAATACACATAAATCCCTTACATTCCTATACACTAACAATGAAAATGCAGAAAGAGAAATTAAGGAAACAATACCATTCATGGTTTCAACAAGAAGAAAATAATTAGGAGTAAACTTACCTAAAGAGAAAAAAAAAAAAAAAACCTGTATGCAGAAAACTGTAAGGCACTGAAGAAAAAAATCAAAGATGACATGGAGAGATACACCATGTTATTGGATTGGAAGAATCAATATTGTGAAACTGACTATATTACCTAAAGCAATCTACAGATTCAATGCAATCTCTATCAAAGTACTGATGGTATTTTTTCCACAGAACTTCAACAAATAATTTCACACTCTGTATGGAAACACAAAAGACCCTGAATAGCCAAAGCAATCTTGAGAAAGAAGAATGGAGCTGGAGGAATCGACCAACACAATCAGCCACCACAATCAACCAAAGTCTACAGTCCTGACTTCAGAATTTACTACAATACTACAAAGCTCCAGTTATTGAGACAGTATGGTACTAGCACAAAAATAGAAATATAGACCAAGAGAACAAAATAGAAAGCCTGGAGATAAATCCACACACCTATGGTCACCTTATGTTTGACAAAGGAGACAAAAGTATACAATAGAAAAAAGACAGTCCCTTCAATGAGTGGTGCTGAGAAACTGGGCAGCTACCTGTGAAAGAATGAAATTAGAACACTTTCTAAAACCATACAAAAAGGTAAGCTCAAAATGGATTAAAGATTTAAATGTAAGACCAGAAACTATAAAACTCTTAGAGGAAAACATAGACAAAACACTCTGACATCAATGATAGCAAGATCCTCTACAACCCATCTCCTAGGATAATGAAAATAAACAAATGGGACCTAAGTAACTAAAAAGTTTTTGCACAACAAAGGAAACTATAAGCAAGGTAAAAAGACAGCCCTTAGTATGGGAGAAAACAATAACAAATGAAACAACTGACAAAGAACTGATCTCCAAAATATACAAGCAGCTCATGCAGCTCAATAACAGAAAAACAAACAACCCAATCAACAAATGGACAGAAAACTTAAATAGACACTTCTTCAAAGAAGACATGCAGATAGCTAAAAAGTACATGAAAAGATGGTCAACACTGCTCATTATTAGATAAATGCAAATCAAAACTATAGAGAGGTGCCATCCAACAGAGGTCAGAATGGCCATCATCAAAAAGTCCACAAAAAATAAATGCTAAAGAGGGTGTGAAGAAAGGGGAATCCTTTTGCATTCCTGGTGGGAATACACACTGATACAGCCACTATGGAGAACAGTATGGAGATTCCTTCAAAAACTAGGAAGAAAACTACCATACGACACAGCAATGCTACTACTGCACATATTCCCTGAGGAAACCATAACTGGAAAAGACACGTGTACCTCATGGTTCACTGCAGCAGCATTTACAATAGCTAGAACACGGAAGTGACCTAGTTGTCCATCAACAGATGAATGGATAAAGAAGCTGTGGTACATATTCACAATGGAATATTATTCAGCCATAAAAAGGAACACATTTGAGTCACTGCTAATGAGGCAGATGAACCTAGAGGCTACTACACAAAGTGACGTAAATCATAAAGAGAAAGACAAATATTGTATTAGCATATAACGGAAGTGACCTAGTTGTCCATCAACAGATGAATGGATAAAGAAGCTGTGGTACATATTCACAATGGAATATTATTCAGCCATAAAAAGGAACACATTTGAGTCACTGCTAATGAGGCAGATGAACCTAGAGGCTACTACACAAAGTGACGTAAATCATAAAGAGAAAGACAAATATTGTATTAGCATATATACAGGGAATCTAGGAAAATGGCACTGATGAACCTACTTGCAGGGTAGCAATGGAGATGCAGACATAGAGATATAGAGACGCAGACACAGTGCAGAAAGGAGAGGGTGGGATGAATTGAGAGATTAGCATGGAAACATATGCACTACCACATGTAAAGTAGATGGCCAGTGGGAATTTGCTGTATGACACAGGGATCCCAATTTGTGACACCCAGAGGGGTGGGATGGGGAGGAAGGTGGGAGGGAGGTTTTTAAGAGGGATGGGACATGTGTATACCTATGGCTGATTCATGTTATGTATAGCAGAAACCATCAAAATATTGTGAAGTAATTATCCTCCAAGTAAAAATGAAATAAAACTCTTTTAAAAGACAGGTATAGAGTACATTCCACTTACTGCTTTCTGGATCTATTCCAAGCTACACTGCATCAACCACTAGGAAAATAAGAAATCTCAAGAGAACACCTCATAATGGCTTTGCAAAGTGCACATTAGAGTAAATAAATGGACCACTACATGGCACTAACGCAGTGTCAGAGCTGAACTCCACAGGCTTTCCCAAGGGCTTGCCAGTCAGACCCACTGAACCTCCCTGAACAAGGAGCAAGGCATGGAACCAAGGCATGGAGCTTCCTAAGGCTAATGCAAGTCACTGCAAAAATAGTTTTGATGCTCTCAGTTAGAAAATGAGAGTCAGAGCGACATGCTGCTAATTAATATTCACTTCACACACACATAAAGCTAGTCTCTCATTTACAAAAGGCAAGGGGTCAAGCAGAAAAATCAAACCCACTTCTGATAGCTTACAGTGAACGATATCAAATTCATGATCTCGGAAGATGATTAGCTTCAGGACCAGGGACGAGGCTTGATCACTCAAGAGCTTTTGTGTAGGAGAGTTTTATTAAAGTAAGAAAAAGGACAGAGAAAGCTTCTGACATAGACATCAGAAGGATGATGGAGAATGCCCCCTTGCTAGTGTTAGCAAGGGAGTTGTATACTTTTTTAATTAGTTATTACAATAAATCAAAAGAATGTCTCAAGGTTATAAAGATCTTACTAGACCCACTCCCATAATTTACATTTTCAGATAACAGGATTAGCCAGAAGGTTTTCAGTAAGAAGAAACTGTCCTCAAGCAGGATATATTGTTGTTATATAATCCCTAATNACAATAAATCAAAAGAATGTCTCAAGGTTATAAAGATCTTACTAGACCCACTCCCATAATTTACATTTTCAGATAACAGGATTAGCCAGAAGGTTTTCAGTAAGAAGAAACTGTCCTCAAGCAGGATATATTGTTGTTATATAATCCCTAATACAGAGTTTAAACTGAGTTGTTTGTTGTGTATCATCAGTTCCAGGCTTAAAGAAAAAAACATTTTATGTGTCAAAGATTAAGGAATGCAGAGGGAAAAAAAAGTTTGTCCTTTCCTCCTCCTTGAGAACTCCAGACCCACATCTGGGCTTTGAGAGCCCCAGATCCTGTTCTCCTCTTTGGGGAACCTGCACTTCTTATCAAGCTGGTTACGAATTTACTCTCTCACTACCAAGTATATGCCTCCTCCCTGACTGATCATTAACCTGCTCACCCACCCACCAGCCAAGCACAGCTCAACTCTGTCACTTAGGAACACACAGATTGGTTCCACCAGAGCTTCATCCATGCAAGGTGAGCACACAGACCACTCCACCTCCATCCATGGTAGGTCAGCACTCAGCCCACTCCATCTCCATCTATGCCAGGTCAGCACACAGACCACCCCAGCTTCATCCATGCCATATCAGCACACAGACAAAATCATGTCTATCCATGCCAGGTCAGCACACAGATTACTGCACCTCCATCCATGCCAGGTTAGCTCACAGACCACCCCACCTCCATAGATGTCTGGTCAGGACACAGACCACCCCACTTCCAGCTATGCCAGGTCAGTATACAGACCACTGCACCTCCATCCATGCTAGGTCAGTACACAGACAACTCGACGTCCCTAGATGCCTGGTCAGGACAAAGACCACCCCACCTCCATTTATGCCAGGTCAGCACACAGTCCACCCCACCTCCATCCATGCCAGGTTACCACTCAGAGCACCCCACCTCCATCTATGCCAGGTCAGCACAAAGACCACTCAACCTCCATCCATGCCAGGACAGCACACAAACCAACCACCCCCACTCCATCCATCCCAGGACACCACTTAGACCACCCAACCTCCATCCATNCCACCCCACCTCCATCCATGCCAGGTTACCACTCAGAGCACCCCACCTCCATCTATGCCAGGTCAGCACAAAGACCACTCAACCTCCATCCATGCCAGGACAGCACACAAACCAACCACCCCCACTCCATCCATCCCAGGACACCACTTAGACCACCCAACCTCCATCCATGCCAGGGCTGCACCCAGACCACCCCCACTCTATCCATGCCAGGACACCACTTAGACCACCCAACCTCCATCCATGCCAGTTGAGCACACATACAACCCCACCTCCACCCATACCAGGTCAGCACACAGACCACCTCACCTCCATCCATGCCAGGTCTGCATCCAGACCACCCCCACTCCATCCATGCCATGTCAACACTCGGACTACCCCACCTCCATCCATGCCAGGTGAGCATACAGACCACCCCGCCTCCATCCAGCAAGGTCATCTCACAGAGCACCGCACCACTATGCCTCTGACTGATAAGATGCTTTGGGAAGCTTCCTCATGGGAGAGACTGACTGTGGGAGAAGCAGGGCCTTGTTCCGATACACAGGGCCATGCTTAGTAAATCTTTAATCCAAAGTGACAAAATGGCAGAGTAGAAGGACATGTGTTCAGCTTCTCCTGTGAGATCTCCAAAATACAACTCGCTGCTGAACAACCATCGACAGGAGAATGTTGGATCCCACCAAAAAAGATACCCCATGTCCAAGTGCAAAGGAGAAGCCCCAGCAAGACAGTAGGAGGGGTGAAACAGGGTTTAGAATCAAATCCCATACCTGCCAGAGACGCTCAGAGTGCTCAAACAAAACCTTGTGTGACCAGGAGACCCCACAGAGACTGACTAGACCTGCCTTTGAGTGTTTGAGCATCTCCTGTGGAGGTATGGATCAGCAGTGGTGCACAGACAGGGGCTCTGGGTGCAGGAGACCTGGGTGTGGCATAAGCCCTCTTAGAGGAGGTCGCTGTTAACCCCATCATAGAGACCCTGAGCAGACAACCCACAAAGTGCAGAACAATTACAACAAAGAAATTCTTGCACTCTTAAGAAAGTTCTAGGACCCACAGCAGATTTCCCAACCTGGGGATCAGGCAAAGGGACTGAGAACCTCCAGGGAATTAGACTTTGGAGGTCAGTGGGATTTGACTACAGAACTGCCACAGGACTGGGGAAACAGACTCTTGGAGGGCACAGACAGAACCTTGTGTGCACCAGGACCCAGGAGAAAGGAGCAGTGTCCCCAAAAGAGACTAATTCAGACTTGCCCGTGAAAGTTCATGAGTCTCTGGCAGAGGTGTGGGTCGGTGATGGCCTGCTGAAGGGTCGGGGGCACTGAGTGCAGCAGTGCATGCATGGGATCTTTTGAAGGAGGTTGCCATTGTCTTCATTACCTCCACAATACTTTGGTCTCAGGTGAGACAACAGGGAGAGCCATAGCCCCGCCCATCAAAGAAAGCCATGTTGACAGGCATTCAATATTCACAAGGTCCAAGGGTTTCTAAGTAAACAACAACTGATCTCCTGGAGTCTCCTGGGGGTGGGGGGGGGTAGTCAAAAAAGAATTCATAGCTAGGTAGACTGCCACAAAGCCAATTTTAACAGGTACCTTTAACTCACACATTTTAAAAAAAAAATCACGTGAAAAGATGTCAACATTGCTAAATATTAGAGAAGGGCCTTCAGTCTCACCTCACACCACCAATCAGAATGGTGACCATCAAGCAGTCTATGAAGATTAAATCCACCACATGCCATGAAGAAAAGGGACCCCTCCACCTCCATTGCTGGAAATGAAAATAGGTGAAAGCCACTATGGAGGAGAGTGTGGACATGCATCAACAATGAAAATGAGAGTGAAATTAGAATATCCCTCAAACCATACACAAAAATAAACTTCAAAGAAGATAAAGATATTAATGTAGGACAGATACTATNCTTTGTCAGCAAAGTAATGTCTCTGCTTTTTAATATGCTTTCTAAGTTTTCCATAGCTTTTCTTCCAAGGAACAATACACTAGAAGAAATCAGTAGCAGAGTAACTGAGGTAGAAAAATGGATAAATGACCTGGAGGACAGAATGGTGAAAATCACTGCCACAGAACCGTATATAGAGAAAAGAAAGAAAAAAATGAAGACAGCCTAAGAGACCTCTGGGACAACATTCACATTATAGAGGTCCCAGAAGGAGAAGAGAGAAAGGACCTGAGAAAATATTTGAAGAGATAATAGCCAAAAACTTCCTGAACATGGAAAAGGAAATAGTCAACCAAATACAGGAAGCACAGAGAATCCCAGGAAGCCTAATCCCAAGGAGGAACACACCAAGACACATAGTAATCAAACTGACAAACATTAAAGGCAGAGATAAAATATTAAAAGCACTAAGGGAATAAAGACAACATACAAGGGAACTCCCATCAGACTATCAGCTAATTTCTCAATAGAAACTACAAGCCAGAATGGAATGGCATAATATATTTAAAGTGACGAAAGGGAAGAACCTACAACCAAGAATACTCTATCCAGCAAGACTGTCCTTCAGATTTGATGGAGGAATCAAAAGCTTTCCAGGCAAGCAAAAGTTAGGAGAATTCAGCACCACCAAACCACCTTTACCACAAATGCTAAAGGAACTTTTCTAGGCAGGAAACACAAGTGAAGAGAAAGACCTACATAAAATAAACCTAAAAAAATTAAAGAGTCAATAGTATCATATATATTGATAATTACCTTAAAATGTAAATGGATTAATGTACCAACCAAAAGACATAGACTGGTAGGGTAGATGAAAACTTATGCATGTATTCACTTCCACATATTACTACATTAGCCTGCTTGACCCCCAAATTATATGTAATTATTTTCTATTGTTAGGTTAATCATGTTCCCATTATGGCTTGCAATTATAATTATCTTTTATTTTTTGTCTGGCTATTGATTGTGAAAACTGATAAACATCTTTTNGTGGTCTGGTATTCCCATCTCTTTCAGAATGTTCCACAGTTTATTGTGATCCACACAGTCAAAGGCTTTGGCATAGTCAATAAAGCAGAAATAGATGTTTTTCTGGACCTCTTGCTTTTTCAATGATCCAGCGGATGTTGGCAATTTGGTCTCTGGTTTGTCTGCCTTTTCTAAAACCAGCTTGAACATCTGGAAGTTCACAGTTCATGCAATGCTGAAGCCTGGCTTGGAGAATTTTAAGCATTACTTTACTAGCGTGTGAGATTAGTGCAATTGTGCGGTAGTTTGAGCATTCTTTGACATTGCCTTTCTTTGGAATTGGAATGAAAACTGACCTTTTCCAGTTCTGTGGCCACTGCTGAGTTTTCCAAATTTGCTGGCATATTGTTCAAAGGTAGAAAGCCTTAAAGAAGAATCAACACCCGTGGCTGACTCATGTCAATGTATGGCAAAACCAATACAGTATTGTAAAGCAAAATAAAGTAAAAATTAAAATTAAAAAAAAAAGAAGAATCAACAGAGGCCCTTCTCCCACCCAGGTGCCCCATCTTTCCATATCAAAGAAAAGTGAAAGTGTTATTTGTTCAGTCGTGTGGGACTCTTTGTGACCCCATGAGCTACAGCCTACCAGGCTCCTCTGTCCATGGGATTTTCCAGGCAAGAATATTGGAGTGGGTTGCCATTTCCTTCTCCAGGGGATCTTCCCAACGCAGGGATCCAACCTGGGGTCTCCTGCATCCCAGGCAGATTCTTTACTGTCTGAGCCACCAGGGAAGCCCAGATCTGCATCAAGTGTCCTCACAAAATATGTACCTTTCTATTTCGTCCCTCCCTTCCTTCCTTTTATGCTTCCCTCCAGAGATTTTTTTTTATAATACACATGCAACATTTTCTAGAAACGTATTTTCTCTCATCCTGATTTTTTGCACAAATGGTAAAATACTCTATGTACTATTCTACACTTTTTTCGCTTAAGAGTATGACCTGGAGACCTTGCCAGATCAGTAGAAAACTGCATTTTCTTCTTCTAACCAAACAGCATTTCATTAGAGTACCATCGTTTGCTGGACATTTCAAGTGGCTGCTTCCAATCTTTTGCAACTACAACGTGGCAGTGAGTAATCTAGTGCCACACAGCTGTAACAGGTATCACTTGCAGGGTGATTGCCCCACGGTGGAACTGCCAGGTCAGAGGGTATCAGACTGGTACTCATAGGCTGTACCAGTCTGCCCTCCATAAGGGCTGTGCTAACTTTAATTTAAATAACCTCTGTTGTTCCTGTTAATTAAAAACAAATACATTCAATTTCCTTAAGAATATTTCAACCTCACACAAACAGAGCCTACAGAGGGCAAAGAACCACTGTGAACAGCCCAGTGAACAGTCTCCATAAAGCCTCTGGAAGGACCTTGTTTAGGTCTGAAAGACTTTGTCACATTCTCCCCACCCACCCCTCTCTGCTTGTCTGGTTCCCTCCACCTCACCCTCCAGGCTGGAGCTGCACGTCCCCTGCCACAGCAACTGACTGACATCCCCACTGGAGATGGAGGAAGAGGCAAACATTCATCTGCATGGCAACTCGACCCAGAAGGGCCCATGCTCAGGGCATCAGAGCAGCCAGGTGTGCAGGGCACTTGGTGCGTGGAGCTGGTGTCTACCCTCAACCATGATACATAAGACCTGGCAAGGCCTTGGCCAGCAGGGTTTCGCAGAAGACAGAGGCAACGCCAGGACAGGGCTGAGGGTAAAGATGGTGGGCTGTGCTGGTCACAAAGGGAAGCTGTGGTCTAGCCACTCACACCTCTGTCCCTCTCCTTCCAGCTCTGGGTGCTGCCTGGTGCCGTCTATGCATCATGCTAGAAATATGCCCCTAACACTGGAAAACCAGGAGAGTTCAGAGAGAAATCTGGATGTTTGGTTCCTCGCAAAAACACCTGCTGACCCTGGGCCCACAGACACAAGGGAGCCAGTTTCCCCGGTCCCACCACCCCCCAGCAACTGTACCCCGGCCTGCCTTGAAGCCATCTCAGCATGCCACTCAGCACTGACCTAAAGCTCTGGACACATCCTCCTCCCGCGGGCCCTCCATCCTCCCTGGGCTGAACAGTCGTCTGAGTGTCTCCCTGTCAGGTGGGACACCATAGCAACAAACTCCATGTAACCTCTGCCTGCTCTGGTGCCACAGTCAAAAAGTAAGCAGCTCAGGTCCAAGGGCTGCTGATTTACAAACCCAGGCCACAAGCCTGGGTGACCCATGTGACACCCCCCATGTAACACCTTGCCCCATGAGGGAGGATGCAGCAGCTCATTCAACCAGGGTGTACAGGGCCAGCACTGGGGTCTCCTCCCCACACCTAGAGGACTGTCTTTAGTGATAATATTCAATGAAACCAGAGAGCCGACGTGGTCTGCAGAATCAGCACCTCCCCGCCAAGCAAAGGTAGTACCTCACTCAGCTAGGAGAGTCCACAAAGCTTCAGGCTGAAGACTGCCTGGACTGAACCTGGACAGTCCAGAAAAGGTACCCATCCCGCCCACAACCCATTGTGATGCCACACACACACTTCCCACCTTCATGGCTTACTGACTTTCCATTCAGCTCTGCCCATGACTTTGGTCCTCCAGGAGCTGAATTTATATTCTGAAAGAAGGAAGGAAATGAGAACAGGGCCAGCCCAATGGGCTGCTGTCCATGCCCCAAACATGTCGGAGCAAGGTGCCCCGAGGCTACACTGCTGTACCCACTACCACCAGCCGGGCAGGACCCAACCACACATGCTTGCCACATAGTCTTCCACTCAGGAAGCACCTTGGGCTCAGGAACCACTGGCCACATGAAAGATGCAGAGAAGGCCAGAGGGAAAGCAGCCAACCCAGGGTCAAACCCTGGAACATGTGCCTCCACAGAGCTCCTTTGTCTTGCTCCAGGGACAAGACCAAACCCCAACTCTAGTGTGTACCTTAAAAACTGCCACTGCGAAGAGAATCCATGCGTGGGAAAGTGGGCATGTCTGCTGTGTCGCTGACTAGTCCAGCATCACTTCCCATGGCTACTGTCATACTCCAAGGCCCGACTCTACAAGCCCAGCCTTGTGTTCCCCCCTCATCTGGGCTCGCCAGCTCAGCACATCTTTGCCAAAAGCTCCTTACATGCNGGAAAGTGGGCATGTCTGCTGTGTCGCTGACTAGTCCAGCATCACTTCCCATGGCTACTGTCATACTCCAAGGCCCGACTCTACAAGCCCAGCCTTGTGTTCCCCCCTCATCTGGGCTCGCCAGCTCAGCACATCTTTGCCAAAAGCTCCTTACATGCAGGCCAGGTGCCAGGCACACTGGAGTCACCTGGGTTAGACACCCAGCTAGGGAGGGAGTACCTGGACTTGTCCCCACCCTGCCTGGGTCCAGAGCCCCTTCAAATCCCCAACCACTGAGCTCATCTGCCTCTCCCAGCAACATGCCTTAACAACTGAAGGTAAAGATACACAAAACTGAGCTGACGCAGCAGGACGTCTTATCACTCACTGGACTGCATCCCAGATCAAATAATTCCCTCCTCCCATCCTCCCCCACACTGCCACCTCCACACACACTCAGGGCAGATGGTGGTCTCTCTAGCCTCCAAGGCAGAGCTGACCAGGAGCAATCCATTTATCAAAGACTTTCCCTGAGTAGCCTGGAATGCCCACAGGCCCTGATGGGGCTGAACAGATGGCGGGGGCAGGGGGCGACCAGATCAGGAGGCAGAGGCTGTGGGTCACTGCATTCCCACACCCACCCCTTGGGGTCTGCAGTCACAGGACCCCTGGCCCTCACCCATCAAGTGCACTAAACTGGAAGGTAAGACCTACAGATGAAGGCTTAATTACTATGTCGAGTCAAACTGCCTCTGAGATGAGGTTTCAAAGTTGGCAAACACTGGGGGTCTCTTTCCCTCACCATCTCTGCAGAACAGGAAAGCCAGGAAGTGCCAGACAGAGGGGCCACGGGCTGACTCCAGGACAGGGCCTGACCCAAACCCCGACAGTCCCACAGCACGCATTCTCCCCAGGAGGCCAGGCCCTGCATGACAGGGACACAGTGAGCTCATCTCTAACAGGCTCGCAGAGCCAGCCCTGACATAGAGCCAGGGCTGCAGAAACGACCAAGGCCCCTTAACTGCGCTCAGTTTCAAATCTGGGCAAGAGACACAAACTCCATGCTACCCACTAATCCACAGGCCCAGTGGACTTAGGCCGGTGAACACGGAGTCTCACACACATGTGGATTTTTTTTTTTCTTCTTTTCCTTTGATTTAAAAGAGCAGTTCAGTGTTGGCTGGAGGAGGGTGTCCCTCTGGCAAAGCCATGAACTTTTCCCACAGAGTAGTTCTTTTCTAGAGAGCCATCGAGTGCCCAATATCTGTCCAGATTTCTAGCTACCAGCTGCTGGCCTCTGTAACCCACAGACGCTGACGGACCAAGTACAATACGAGCTCTTGATTAAATCATGCCTTTCTGTTTAGAGCAGTGTCAGAAATGCATCGACAAATGAAGAATTAGAGCTCATAAGTCCACAAAGCGTATTCTGAGAAACACTAGTCCCCAAAGATAGTCTACTAAAAGACATTTCCAAGGACAAGTAAATATGGGGACTGCAGTCCACAATGTCCTGTCCCTGGAGACCCACAGGACACATCAGCATACTGAAGACACAGAGAGAAAGTCTGACACTAAGAAAACTCAGTGAAGGTGCCTGCTTTGTTTTGTTTTCCAAACTCACCAGACTGTTGAGCCTCCTGTGGCCTAACACTTGCTGTCTCCTTATGTCCCCAGTCTAGCATGCAGCTGCCCAGATGACTCACCTTGAGCTAAGCCAACAGGAATCCAACTAGGCATCTACATTATATCCTGAATCTGGGGTCTTTTTTGAAAGACCCTCTTCAGGTTGGCCTCTGGAACAAACAGGTCATGCAGAGTCACCCTTTTCGGGGACAGGATCCCCAGCACCTGCCTCCTGACTGAACAACTATGTCAGCCTCTGCAAATTGGAGACAGATTTCTGCAAACCCGGCTGTGGCAGCAACTCTGGTGGCTGAGAGACCGTCGCACTGGAACTGGACAAAGGCAAGACACACGTGAGGATCAGACAGGCCATGGCCACTGGGTCCCTCCACATTCTGACCTCGTCTGGCAGATAAAAATACCTCCCCCTGGCAGACACCTAGGCTGGCCAAGAGAATGAGAAACTGGACAACATGTGAAGTCTGCTCACTGACCCCTAACAGAACGGCCAGTCCTATGCCTTCCTTCACAGCCTTCTGCTTGCAAAGACTGAAAGCTCACTGTGAACAACAAAGGGGCAAAAAACAAAATGACGGAGGATCTGCCATGAGTATGGCTACAACAGTGAGTGGAAGAGGCCCCGATTCTCACTCCTGATCAAGGATTCACAGCTCCTCGGGCCGACCACTCTGAAACAGGAGACTTTTTTTTAAACCTTCTTTTGGTTTATGAAAATATATGTTAAAGGTAAAAATAAATACATACAGCACAGAATGTGTCACCATCTCATCCTTCGGAGAGAAACTCAAGCAGATCTTTTTCTACATACGTAAGCATAGTATTTTTTAAACACAAGTGGGCTAACACCACACATACACCTCAGTAACTTGTGTTTTACTCAATACCGACATCTTTGAATGACAACACACATGGATCCACCATTTTCTTCTAATGACACAGGTGGATGGCCCAGAATGTGCCAATCTCCAGATTCTCTTCCATGACAGATAAAACCACAAGGAACTTTTCTGTGGACTTCTCTGTGCACACTGTGTGTAAGTAGTCCCGCAATCAAAGTTTTCAGAAGCAGGACAGCTGGATTGAAAGACATTTTAAAGTTTACAAGATTCTGTGGGGCTGCCCTCCAGCAAAGGTNATGTGCCAATCTCCAGATTCTCTTCCATGACAGATAAAACCACAAGGAACTTTTCTGTGGACTTCTCTGTGCACACTGTGTGTAAGTAGTCCCGCAATCAAAGTTTTCAGAAGCAGGACAGCTGGATTGAAAGACATTTTAAAGTTTACAAGATTCTGTGGGGCTGCCCTCCAGCAAAGGTGCCTTATTTTTTTGAGTGATCAATACAAAAGGGTTCTGAAGGAAGGTTTCTGCTGACTTGCAGACGTCTGGTCACACTTTGTTTTCAACCTTCTACCTGACAAGCTTCAAGGAGGACAGTGATTGCCTGGCCAAAACCCCACACAGTGCTGGCAGTTCATCTATGCGAATCCAAGGTTTACTCAACCCAGTCATCACCATGGGTGAAGGCAAGGGACACTCCTCTCACATCACCTTCTACCTGAAATAGATGCTTCAGTGTGACATCACTTCTGGGTTCTCCAAACACAGAGTCCCAGCAGGTGAGGTCCCCGCACTTGGCCACCTCCCTTACCACCAGGGAGGGAGCAGCAGAGATGCAGCACTGGCATCTGGTGCTGCCAGAAACGTTATTCACCTCTTGCTGGCAAACAAGCTTCAGCACACCAGCCTCGTTCAAGTTGCCTGATGCTATGCCGATGGTGTGTTAAGACTGGATAGAAGGAGGGAGCAAGGTTTTGTCCTCTCTCTACAACTAGCAGTAGCAGAGGCATCTCACTGCTTACATGGAAACATGTAGCATCAGTTTCATTAGAGGCTGCAGTGTCTATGATTGACAGGAATGATGACAGTAACACTGACATCTGCCACCCACCAGGCCCTGTGCCAGGCCCTGTGCCAAGCACATGATCATGTCCTCTCATCCATTTCCTGTAGACGACCCTGGAGCCGAGGGTTATTTGTACTTCACAGGAGGACACTGATGGTCAGAAGTCAATGGTTTCCCAGCTTCCACAAAGCTAATAAACAGCCTAGCTAGAAATCACACAGCAGTGTCTGATTCTAAAAGTCACAGTATACCATGAATCATGATGATCCCTACACAGACTGTTAGGAAATGTTTACAATTTTCAGTTATTACTAATCAATCACCTGACTGAATTATCTGTTCATTCTCTACATCTTGTCTAAAGGAACTGCAGGAAGCTTTGGGCCATTTTCTTTTTTTTTTTTTATATGCCAGCAAATATGGAAAACTCAGCAGTGGCCACAGGACTGGAAAAGGTCAGTTTTTATTCCAATCCCAAAGAAGGACAATGCCAAAGGATGTTCAAATGAAAGTGTTTGTCACTCACTTGTGTCCAACTCTTGGGACCCCATGGACTGTAGCCCACCAGGCTCCTCTGTCTACAGGATTTTTCAAACTACTGCACCATTGCATTCATTTCACATGCTAGCAAAATAGTGCTCAAAATTCTCCAAGTCAGGCTTCAACAGTACAATTTCCAGGTGTTCAAGTTGGATTTAGAAAAGGCAGAGAAACCAGAGATCAAATTCCCAACATCCATTAGATCATAGAAAAAGCAAGAGAATTCCAGAAAGTAGTGTAGTCTACTTCATTGACTATATTAAGCCTTTGACTGTGTGGATCACAACAAACTGTGGAAAATTCTGAAAGACATGGGAATACCACACCGCTTTACCTATCTCCTGAGAAACCTGTGTGCAGGTCAAGAAGAAACAGAACTGGACATGGAACAATGGACTGGTTCAAAATTGGGAAAGGAGTACGTCAAGGCTGTATGTTGTCATCCTGCTTATTTAACTTATATGCAGAGTCCATCATGTGAAATGCTGGACTGGATGAAGTACAAGCTGGAATCAAGATTGCAGGGAGAAATATTAATAACCTCAGATATGCAGATGACACCACCCTTATGAAGAAAGTGAAGAGGAATTAAAGAGCTTCTTGCTGAGGGTGAAAAAGGAGAGTGAAAAAGTTGGCTTAAAACTCAGCATTCAAAAAANCAAGCTGGAATCAAGATTGCAGGGAGAAATATTAATAACCTCAGATATGCAGATGACACCACCCTTATGAAGAAAGTGAAGAGGAATTAAAGAGCTTCTTGCTGAGGGTGAAAAAGGAGAGTGAAAAAGTTGGCTTAAAACTCAGCATTCAAAAAAAGAAGTTACGGCATCTGGCCCCATCACTTCATGGCAAATAGATGGGGAAACAACAAAAACAGTGAGAGACTTTATTTTCTTGGGCTCCAAAATCACTGCAGACAGTGACTGTAGCCATGAAATTAAAGGATGCTTGCTCCTTGGAGGAAAAGATATGACAAACCTAGACAGCATATTAAAAAGCAGAGACATTACTTTGCCAACAAAGGTCCACATAGTCAAAGCCATGGTTTTTCCAATAGTCATATACGGATATGAGAGTTGGACCATAGAGAAGGCTGAACACTGAAGAACTGATGCTTTTGAGCTGTGGTGTTGGAGAAGACTTGAGAGTCCCTTGACTGCAAGGAGATCCAACCAGTCCATCCTAATGGAAACAAACCTGAATATTCATTAGAGGGAGTGAAGCTGAAGCTCCTATACTTTGGCCACGTGATGCAAAGAGCCAACCCATTAGAAAAGATCCTGATAGAAGGCAAAGAGACAAGGCAAATTACAAGGCAGGAGGAGAAGGGGATGACAGAGGACAAGATGGTTGGATGGCATCACTGACTCAATAGACATGAGTTTGAGCAAGCTCCATGAGAAAGGACAAGGAAGCCTAGTATGCTACAGTCCGTGGGTTTAGATAGAGTCAGACATGACTGAGTGACTGAACAACAATGTTTCTGTCCATACCTAATTTCCCATGCAAACACCTAATTCCTGTAAATATCCAATTCCCTGTAGTAAGTCTCTCTTTCTGTTTACTTTCATTTTCTTGAATGAAAACCCTAATTTATACAATGAGTATAACAGAGAACTACATGTCTAATAGGGAAGTAAACTGACTGAAACCATGACATGGGGAGCTTACTTAAGATCATACTTCGGTCAAGATGGAAATTTACTATGAAAGAGTCATAAGTTTGCTAAGGATCTCCCAAAGAAAGACAGCTTAGGTAGTAATCCCGCCTAAGAGGATTCTTGGTAAGGAATACTGTAATGTTTAAAATCTCACTGATAGATTTTGATGTACCTAGGGAGGGAAAAGTTTTCAGGGAACGGTTTCTGGCACTTACTGTGAATACCTTCTTGTGTTAAAGAGCCCTTCAGAGTTAACAAAGTGGAACCATCTGAGCATTTTCCAGCTAGTGTTCTAGACAAATTGAGCTAAACACAAATAGTATTAACTGTTTTGTACATAAGGAAACTGGGGTCACAAAGAGATTTTCATAATCGGCAACTAGTAGAATGTGAATAAAACTGTTGTTTGGTTTTCAGTATACTTTATCAAGTACATTGCAGTCAGTCTCGCCACATAATAATCCCTCTCATATAACAGTAAAGTTTTTTAAAAATATCACTTAAACTCATTGATGAAATATTTAGGTATTGTATAGAAATTAGAAAAAATCTGCAAAACATTTATATTCTATACTCAAATAAATATGAAATAATATACTTATCACTGACTTCTTAGCACATCAACTAAAACTTGCAAGAGCAGTCCTAACAGTAAGCTCTCTTTCCATGTCTAACAGGACCCTGAAAGTACATATACACTTTAATTTTTGTCTGCTAAAGACATTACCATGTCTTTAGAACACAGACAGCATGTTGAAAAGCAAATACATCATTTTGCCAGCAAAGATCCGTATAGTCAAAGCTGTAGGTTTTCCAGTTGTCGTGTATGGAAGTGAAAGTTAGACCATAAAAAAGGCTGAATGCTGAAGAACAGAAGTTTCCAAATTGTGGTGCTGGAGAAAAACTCTTGAGAGTCCTTTGGACAGCAAGGAGTTCAAGCCAGTCAATCCTAAAGGAAATCAAGCCTGAATATACACTGGAAGGACTGGTGCTGAAGCTGAAGATCCAGTACTTTGGCCATCTGATGCAATGAGCTAATTCATTGGAATTATTCACTGAAAGACTGGGATGCTGAAAAAGATGCTGATGGAAGGAGGAGAAGGGAGCAACAGAGGATGATATGGTTGGATGGCATCTTTGTCTCAATGGACACGAGTCTGAGCAAACTCTGTGAGATAGTGAAAGACAGGGAAGCCTGGAGTGCTGCAGTCCATGGGGTTACAAAGAGTCAGACATGACTTAGAGATTGAATAACAACAAATAATTATGGAGGCTGATTAAGTCCCAAGAACTTCAGTTGGTAGGCTGGAGACCCAGAAAAGTTGATGGTATAGTTCCAGTTTGGGAATGAAGGCTTAAAGCCAGGAAAGTCAGTGATATACTGGGTTGACAAAAGTTCATCCAGGTTTTTCCATAACATGGTCAACCCATTAGTTCCAGTACAAAGACTCGGGGAAAAAAATATCATAGCTCAAAGCAGTCAGACAGAAGTTATTCTCCCTGCTTAAAGGAGGATCAGCCTTTTGGTTGTATTTAGGCCTTCAGCTGACTGGATGGAGCTCACCCACATTAGGGAGAGCAATCTGCTTTATTCAGTCTACCAATTAAAATGTTAATCTCATCCAGAAACACCCTCATAGAAACAATCAGAATGATGTTTGACCAAATATCTGGATACCTCATGACCCAGTTAAACTGACACATAAAATTAACAATTACAATGAGGAAGTATGAGTAAACTACACTATATAGTATATACAGTATACATAATATGTGTATTTTTATATATACTTTATTATGTTACTTAATCTCTAATCCATTTCTCTGTAACCAAACTCAACCCTTTCAATCTAACCTACACTATATTGCTAGATTAGTCTTCTTAATGCATCATTTTATCACATCAACTTGTATGCAAAGTCCTTACATAGTTCTCTACTATGCAGTGTAATAATGTCTATGTTATCTGTGGAATCTATTGCTAAACCTTGATATATACTAGTAACAAAGTAAAATACTTGCTGTTCTTAATTCATACATTACTCATTCTATTCCTTTTTACTCTGATGTGACAATTCTTCCTCCCTATTTACACTAAAAATCCCTCCTATTCTTAGGACTCAATCCAAATGCTATTTCATCCATGTTTTCCATACTCAAAATAATCTCTTTTTATATTACATAAAACAGTCTCTGTATTTTGCACATTTAGCACTCTCTCCTTGGATTGACCTTCTAATTTTAGCTGTTCCATCGTTTAATCTCTAATCATCTTTTCTCCTTTATCTGTTCTCACTTATTTGGTGAGCCATCCAACCTCATGGCTTTGTGTGTGAGCCACTTCAGTCATGTTCGGCTCTTTGCAACACTAGGGACTGTAGCCTGCCCATGGGCTCCTCCGTCCATGGGATTCTCCAGGCAAGAATACTGGAGTGGGTTGCCATGCTCTTTTCCAGGGAATCTTCCAACCCAAGGATTGAACCTGCATCTCTTATGTCTCCTGCATTGGGAGGCGGGTTCTTTACCATTAGCACCACCAGGGAAACCCAAATACCACTTATTTTCCATGGAATCATACATTGACTTATCCTCTCCAGTCTTATTTTTAATATAAGTGACCCATGTAACCAACTGACTATCTCCAACAGAAAGTTTAACAGACTTTTCAAACAAACATGTCCAAAACTGAACTTCTGATCTTCCAAGCAAAATGTCTCTTTCCTCTCAGGTGAGAACACCATCCTTGCAGCTGCTCAGAGCAAAATATTGAAATGCCTCTTTCTTTCACACACCCTTCCAATTCATCAGAAAATCCTTTTGGTTCTATCATCAGACTTTACCTAGAATCAAACTGCTTAATAATTCTATCACTATCACCTGGTCTCATCCACAATTATTTCCCTGTGTGGATTTTTGTAACATCCTCCTAACTGATCACTAAAATTTTGCCTTATTATTTGTGGTTACAGTACACAGTAGTATGAAAAGACCTGTGGAATTGTTACTTCCATTACCTCTCTAACCTTATTGTTTACTCCTCTTTCTCTTGTAGTTCTGCTGAATGTGCACTCATCTCTTCACGATTCCCCATATATACCATGCACACTCCACTATGGGACATTTTCAGGGATGCCTTTATCTATCTGAAATTTTCTTCATGATATTCTCATGACTAAGTTTCTCACTCTATCAAGTACTTATATATTTGATCACAAACATATCTCAAGTGCCTAGATCAGTGTTGAATGAATGATTCTTTCCCCGTTTAAGCTATTTTATATATTATAAACTGTAGTGCAGTAATTTGTGTTCAGTAGTCCCCCTTACCTGAGGGGACATATATTCTGAGACCCTAAGCAGATGCCTGAAACTATGGATAATACCTAACTTTATATATACCTTTTTTTTTTTTCTAGTCATTAACTCTGGTTGTCATAAAGATACCAGGTCCTAACTTTCTACTCACCCTTCTTTTTGTGATGATCTGAAGTGATAAAATGCCTGTGTGATGAGATGAAATGAGGTAAGTGACTTGGGCAAAGTGATGTAGCATTAGGCTACTACTGACCTTCTGATGATAGGTCAGAAGGAGAAGCAGCTGCTTCAGGTGATACTGGATCATCAAGGACATCATGATAATGTTAATGATTAGATATCAGGAGCAAGTAATGTCAATGGTTGGGGATCCTGGGGCAAACAGAGCGGGAAGTTGTGAAATTTCATGACATTACTCAGAAGGGCATGTAATTTAAAATTTACAAATTATTCATTTCTGGAATTTTTCATTTAATATTTTCAGACCACAGTTGACTGTGGTTAACTGAAACCATGGAAAATGAAACCATAGATAAGTGGGAACTACCATATATCTTGTTTCTATTATCATTTGTGGTCTCCATTAGAAAAAGATTAGTATCTAATTCATATTTGTTAACTACATTTCAGGGCTTCCCAGGTGGCACTGGTAGTAAAGAACCTGCCTGCCAATGCTAGAGCTGCGAGTTCAATCCCGGGGAAGATCTTGGAGGAGGGCATGGCCACCCACTCCAGTATTCTTGCCTGGAGAATCCTATGGACAGAGGAGCCTGGTGAGTGATAGTTCACAGGATCACAAAGAATCAGACATGACTGAAGCAACTTAACACACATGAAACCACATTTGAAACCATAATGCTCAGCATATTGCTTTGCACATAACAAAAGTAAGTCTTAGTCCTATTTTGGTACAAAAAATACAAATTCAAACTAGTTTAAATCATTGTAAATTAAGCAAATTGTTTAGTGTATGACTGTTTAACTAAAATGAGGGTTACCAGATACTTTTCTTTCTACACTTAATAAATGATAAAAATCAAGTACTGGAAAGCTACTGGGAAAGGCAGCGTCACCTGGTTACCTTTATGTGGTGCTAGGTTGTTATCACCTCTAGTTCTCTGCACATCTGTGGCATTTCTGGCAGTTTCTGCTTCTCTGTCTCTCCATCTCTTCTCCTTAATCCTCAGTTCCATCATCCTCATTGCTTCCTCCTGTCCACAACAAAAGATGGCTACCCACAGATCCCCAGCTTAACTTTCCCTCAAAGAACATGTGACCTGTTTCAAGGGCTTTAACCTAGCTAATATGGATGATAAAAATATAACCTGAAACTGGAACCAATTATACAGAGTGAAGTAAGCCAGAAATAAAAACACCAATACAGTATACTAACACATCACGGACTCGATGGACGTGAGTCTGAGTGAACTCTGGGAGTTGGTGACGGACAGGGAGGCCTGACATGTTGCGATTCATGGGGCTGCAAAGAGTCAGACACGACTGAGTGACTGAACTGAACTGAATAGGTTTTCACCATCATCCCTGGAGAAAAGCCATGTCAGGGCAGAACCAGACTCACATGGGTATGTAGAGTAGGTGTGGACACTCTGGTCAGACATGTGCGAGGAAAGCCCAAAGAACATACTGAGCATGGGTCTAATGTGTTGATTTCTGTTGTCATCCATCCCACAAAAGGAAGCTCATGAATTAACCAGACCCACCTGAAGGTCAGACATAAGGCAGAAGGAGAGTCAGTGGTACCTCTATGTGGCTCTGACTCCCACCTCCACAGACGACACTGTGAGGACACCCTTATAAACCCCCACTGAGAGGATTGGTCACAGTTTCCCAGGGCATGAATGCTGGAGTTCAGGGATTTCCAGGCTTCACTGGATTTGGTCATGCCACCCTGCTCCCAGGCATTCAGCACCCATCTTCACTCCTACCGTATCCTGCGATCTTTGAGGGTTTCCTCTTCTATAACTAGCCTGTTTGTATTCTTTTCACATTTCCACAACTTGGAATTGCAGTTATCTTCTTGATGATCAGCAAATTATTAAAAATATTGGTATATTCTTGGTATTAGTCTGTTATGGGCTTAAAATAATATTTAGGAAGTACTTCCCCACTCCTAGCTTACAAAGATATTTTATTACATTTTGTATAGTAGTTCTATTTATTCAGTAACTCAAAGAACATTTTTTGCTGGACACCTTTCCAGTCCTGCATGGAGGTTCCATTCAAGCCAGGGGAGACTGTCAAGAAATGAAAAAACAACTACACTAGGTAGCCTATGGGAAGGTGGTTTGATCTCTGGCCAGATGTGCAGCAGGACAGAGAGGGAGCACTTGGAGGAGTGGTTTTCCATTTTCAACTGCGTGGTTGGGGTCGGCTTCATTGTGAAGCAGAGACTGAGTGAAGACTTGAGGGAGGGTTGGGAAGGTGAGGAGACCAGCGTGGCTGGAGCAGAGTGGGTGAAGAGGAGAGAAGCAGGACAGGGCCTAAGAGCTGACAGGGACTGGATGTGTAAGCCTCAGGGGACATGCTGAGGGCTTGTGCTCAGAGTGAAGTGGGAGGTGGTGGAAGGTGGCTGTGGGTTGGATTGTGTCCCCCTGAAAAAGATGTTGACGTCCCAACCCCTGGAACCTGTGGATGTGACTTGATTTGGAATTAGGGTTTTGCAGATGTGATTGGTTAAGGTGAGGTCGCACTGTTTATGGTGGCCGTAATCTAATGACTGGTACATTTATAAGAAAGCCATGTGAACACACACAGAGGCCATGTGAAGACAGTGGAAATGGAGCAGTCTGGCTTCGTCCATCTTTTGCCCTGTGTCCCTGAGGTGCGGCTGCTGATAATCTGGACCCAGAAAGTAAAGGTGGTCCAGATCATGGCCTGCCAACCAGAGTCCTTTTCTCTAATTGATAAGAAAGCTGTGGTACATATACACAATGGAGTATTACTCAGCCATTAAAAAGAATACATTTGAATCAGTTCTAATAAATGGATGAAACTGGAACCGATTATACAGAGTGAAGTAAGCCAGAAAGAAAAACACCAATACAGTATACTAACACATATATATGGAATTTAGAAAGATAGTAATGAGGACCCTGTATGCAAGACAGCAAAAGAGACACAGATGTGTAGAGTGGACTTTTGGACTCTGAGGGAGAGGGAGAGGGTGGGATGATTTGGGAGAATAGCATTGAAATATGTATACTATCATGTAAGAAATGAATCGCCAGTCTATGTTCAATGCAGGATGCAGGATGCTTGGGACTGGTGTATGGGGATGATCCGGAGGGATGATGTGGGGTGAGAGGTGGGAGGGGGGTTCATGTTTGGGAGTTCGTGTACACCCATGGCAGATTGATGTCAATGTATGCCAAAGCCAATACAGTACTGTAAAGTAAAATAAAGTAAAATGGAAGCTCTAAAAAAAAAATAAAAAAATAAAAGGGATATCCATCCTAATTTCACATTGAAAAATTTTAGGTTTCTGAGAACAATTTTCTCCAGATAACAGCAAAATGCTTTGCACCTAGAAAATCCATATAACAAGCGATTTGAAAATAAAAGTTAGTCACTCAGTCATGTCCGTCTCTTTGCGACCCCAAGGACTGCAGCCCGCCCAGCTCCTCTGCCCATGGGATTCTTCAAGCAAGAATACTGGAGTGGGTGGCCATTTCCTTCTCCATTAGTTTTTCTCAACATGCACAGAGTGCACATGGGTGTTAACTCTGAGGTGTCCAAGACAGTTCCTAAAATGTGTACCCACAGGACACAGAGTGTCTTGGTTTCTTTTTAACTCTGGACCATTAGCATCTGCGATTTCTAGTACAATTTATTCTCCGGTTCCACAAATCCTCAAATCACTCTTGTCTATATGACACATTGAGGGTCTTGAGGACCTTCAGATGTTACTCAGGTTCGAGACAATCTGCAGCATGAGGGCTTTGAGTTGTCTGAGCCCCATGAAACAGTACTAACCAGTAACCACACCCTTTTGGACAAGAGGCATCAAAAGATGTATGAAGAATATAAAATCATCTCGAATTGATGCTTTGTTGTATGTTGGAGAAGTTTTTTAATTGTTTGTTGCCTCAGCTGGTTAGGCAAACCTTTCAACACATGGAGATCCAGATGGTGAGGAAAGAGAGGGACCTGACCCAATGAAGGAAAATATCATTTAAGCTTGTTATTGAGTTTATTATTTTTCCAAGTGCTTGCTTTGTTTGTCATTGTTTGACACTGATCCAGAAGCAGGAAACCTCTTCAGTGTTAAATAACAAGAAACAAATAAACAACAATAATGAATACAAATAGCATTACATTGTTTCCTAATTTTGAAATATTATGTTGCTAACATTGCATGTAGATTTCAAACCAATAGTTGATCTTCTCTGAGATAGTAGATATGACAGGCAAAAAACTCCCTAAAATAGACATGAAACAGATTAATAAATACAAAATAAGTTGGGAGAAGACGCTGATTGACAAGAATTGTCATTTAAAGATTTGGAAAGAAACACAAGTACTTTGAAATAGAATATGGTTTCTTTGAAATTGCTTTGTGATAGCACCATCTTGTGGCCAACTTTAAAATAGCTTTCCAATGCAAATGAATCAAGGCTAAGTTTATTCCAGTAACAGATTCCTATGAACTAATGTGTGTGTGTGTGTGTGTGCACGCGCGCCCGCCCGCGCGTTTCGTCGCACTTAGTCCGTTGTGTCTGAATCTCTGCGGCCCCATGGACTCCAGGGAGTAGCCTGCCAGGCTCGTCTGTGGAATTTTCCAGGCAAGAATACTGGAACAGGTTGCCATTTCCTACTTCAGAGGATCTTCCCAACCCAGGGATAGAACTTGCGTCTCTTGAGTCTCCTGCATTGGCAGGCAGATTCTTTGATACTAGTGCCTCCTGGGAAGCCCTTCCTAAAAGTATTCTACCATATTAAACTTACACAACAATGTCTTTTTAAAATTGATTTTATTGTAATTTATAGAACTGGCTATGTGTTATCTCAAATCCAGAAAGTTTTTCATCATGTAAGTTATTCAGAAAGATCTTATTGTAATCTTTAAAGCTAATTTATTACTCAAAAAAGTGTTTAATACCTTTAGAAACCAGGTTATATTTGAACAAAGAAAAAGCCTGTTTATCATACACTATATATAGGAATTCATTTAAAATCAGAACTATTTCCACTTCAGTTCAGTTCAGTTCCTCAGTCATGTCCTGCTCTTTGTGGCCTCATGGACTGCAGCACGCCATGCTTCCCTGTCCATCACCAACGTCCAGAACTTGCTCAAATCCATGTCCAAAGAGTCGGTGATGCTGTCCAGCCATCTCTTCCTCTGTCGTCCCCTTCTCCTCCTGCCTTCAATCTTTCCCAGCATCAGGGTCATTTCCAGGGAGTCAGCTCTTCTCATCAGGTGGTCAAAGTATTGGAATTTCAGCTTCAGCATCAGTCTTTCCAAATGAAAATTCAGGATGAATTTCCTTTAGGATGGACTGGTTAGATCTTTGTAGTATAATCTAAAATCAGGAAGATTGATTCTTCCAACCCCATTCTTCTTTCTCAAGACTATTTTGATGCTTCGCGGCCTTTCTTGTTTCCATGAAATGTGAACTTTTTTCTTCTGTGAAAAAATGTCGTTGGTCATTTGATGGGGATTTAATTGACTCTGTAGATTGCGTTTGGTAGTAAAGTCATTCTCACAATATTGATTCTTCCTACCCAGGAACAGGGAATATCTCTCCATCTGTTTAATGTCATCGTTGATTTCTTTCATCAGTGTCTTATAATTTTCCATATACAGTTCTTTTGTCTCCTTAGGTAGGTTTATTCCTAGNTGATGGGGATTTAATTGACTCTGTAGATTGCGTTTGGTAGTAAAGTCATTCTCACAATATTGATTCTTCCTACCCAGGAACAGGGAATATCTCTCCATCTGTTTAATGTCATCGTTGATTTCTTTCATCAGTGTCTTATAATTTTCCATATACAGTTCTTTTGTCTCCTTAGGTAGGTTTATTCCTAGTTATTTTATTCTTTTTGTTGCAATGGTGGGATTGATTCCTTAATTTCTCTTTCTGATTGTTCATTGTTAGTATATAGGAATGCAAGTGATTTCTACTGATTTTGTATCCCATGACTTTGCTAAATTCACTGATTAGCTCTAATAATTTTCTGATACTAACTTTAGGGTTTTCTGTGTACAGTATCATGTCATATGAAAACAGTAAGATCTTTACTTCTTTTCTGATCTGGATTTTTTTTTAAATCTTTTTTTTTTTATTTTAGAGCTTCCATTTTACTTTATTTTACTTTACAGTACTCTATTTCTTTTTATTCTCTGGTTGCTATATCTGGGACTTCCAAAACTATGTTGAATAATAGTGGTGAGAGTGGTCACTACTGTCTTTTTCCTGATCTTAGGGGAAACACTTTTGGTTTTTCGTCACTGGGAATAATGTTTGCGTGGGCTTATCATTTAAGGCCTTTACTATTTTGAGGTAGGTTCCTTCTATGCCCATTTTTTGAAAAGTTTTAATCATAAATGGGTGCTGAATTTTGTCAAAGGCTTTTACTGCATCTAAGTAAGTAAGTAAGTAAGTAAAGTCACCCAGTCGTGTCTGACTCTTCATGACCCCGTGGACTGCAGCCCACCAAGCTCCTCAGTCCATGGGATTCTCCAAGCAAGAATACTGGAGTGGGTTGCCATTTCCTTCTCCATTACTGCATCTATAGAGACTATCATACGGTTTTTATCTTTCAGTTTATTCATATGGTGTATCAGGTGTATCACATTGATTGATTTGCATATCCTGAAGAATCTCTGCATCCCCAGAATAAATCCAACTCAGTTATGATTTGTGAGCTTTTTAACGTGTTGTTAAATTCTGTTTCCCAGAATTCTGTTGAAGACTTTTGCATCTATGTTCATCAGTGATATTGGCTTGTAGTTTTCTTTTTTGTGTGCTGTCTTTGGTTTTGGTATCAGGGTGATGTTGGCCTTGTAGAATGAGTTTGGAAGTGTTCCTTCCCGTACAATTTTTTGAAAGAGTTTTCAAATAGACAATAGCTCTTCTCTTAATGTTTGATAGAATTCACCTGTGAAGTAATCTGTTCTGGGCTTTTGTTATTTGGGGGACTTTTGATCACAGCTTCTATTTCAGTGCTTGTAATTGGGTTGTTCATAATTTCTATTCCTTCCTGGTTAAGTCTTGGAAGATTGAACTTTTCTAAGAATCTGTCCATTTCTTTCAAGTTATCCATTTTATTGCCATATAGTTGTTCATTATAGTCTCTTATAGTCCTTTGTATTTCTGCATTGTCTGTTGTAACCTCTCCTTTTTCATTTTGTTGATTTGATTCTTCTGTTTTCTTGATGAATCTGGCTAAAGGTTTGACAATTTTGTTTATCTTCTCAAAGAACTAGCTTTTAGTTGTATTGATCTTTACTACTGTTCCTTTCATTTCCTTTTCATTTATTTCTGCTCTGATCTTCATGATTTCTTTCTTTCTGCTAATTTGGGGTTTCTTTTGTTCTTCTTTTTCCAGTTATTTTAGGTGTAAATTAGATTGTCTATTTGATATTTTTCTTGTTTTCTGAGATAGGATCTTATTGCTATAAACATCCTTCTTACAGTCGCTTTTGCTGCTTCCCATAGGTTTTAAGTTCTCATGTTTTCATTGTCATTTGTTTCCAGGAGTCTTTTTTTTTTTTTTTTTTTTTTTAGAATTTAATTCAAGGAATTTATTACGCAAGTGTTACATCAGAAACAAGCTCCATAGGCTGGAGCAAGAAAGAGAGAAAATACAATTCAGTTCAGTTCAGTCACTCAGTCATCTCTGAATCTTTGCGAGCCCATGAATCACAGCAAGCCAGGCCTCCCTGTCCATCACCAACTCCTGGAGTTCATTCAGACTCATGTCCATCGAGTCAGTGATGCCATCCAGCCATCTCATCCTCTGTGTCCCCTTCTCCTCCTGCCCCCAATCCCTCCCAGCATCAAAGTCTTTTCAGTTTTTTGATTTCACTTTTGATTTCTTCAGTAACCTGTTCATTATTTAGAAATGCATTATTTAATCTCTATGTGTTTATGATTTTTACAGTTTTTTTCTTGTAATTGATATCTAGTACTTTGAATCTTGTCTACGTATTTAGGGAATCTCATGATTTATATAACTGGTTAAAAGAAATTGGCCATTGACACTGAAAATCCTGGAGACTTGCTTTCTCAGCATCCCTTGACACTGCATGATTTCTCCACCCCTTTGGGTTGACTCTATGTTGCTTTGATTAAATACAAGCATAGACCATCTTTGGCTGGAAGCGTCTATCTATTCCTCTAAGATGGCAACTTTGAGAGAACCATAGAGAAGTCCAAACAGATAAAATCCACATCTCCTATCAGTAGGCTAGCTGGGTTCCCATCAATACCACCTTGCCCCCTGTTTTTCACCCTCATTTGTTACAGTCGTCTTAGATGGCTGCATGTATCACTTGGCAGATGTCATGGCACCGTAACTGGATGCTACTCTGAGACTATCAGATATGAAGTGAGCGCATTTGCCATGCAAACTGCTGTGGACAAAGATACTTCTCATCTCACATGCCACTCCACATTGTGCTCTTGTCACTGTTCCATCAAGAGAGGAAGTCTTTTCCTTTCAACCTCCTTGATTCTGGCCCATGAAAACGTGGGCCACTAGAATAAGGAAGAGGAAGTCTACTGGGCTGGTGGTTTCTGTTTGCTTTCTCTTGGAACCCACTCTATGCTGTGAGGAGGCCTGGGAGAGGATCCCATGAAGAATGCTGGACCACAGTGTGACTGATGGACACATACTGAGTATTTCAGTCCAGCCATTTGCTCAGTTCCACCTGAAGCTCCACACTTCCCTGCTGGGCTCCATCTGATGCTGACCCACAAAACCAGGGGCTTGATTTGTGTCACTAACTTCTGGAATATCATGCAGTGGTGAATAACAGGAACAGTCTTATTATCTACCAGCTTTTTCCTTGGTGCTGCAGAGACAACAGTGAATAAAATAAATCACAATTCTGGTCACTTTTGAGTTGGAAGAATCAGAAAAAAATTGAAGTGTGACAGTAAGCAGAAAATTTTAGTTTCGTATTGTGATAAATTTGATAAAATAATACACACATGAATATGTATATAAACAAAGGTAATGTGTATCACTGGGCTTCCTAGGTGGCTCAGTGGTCAAGAATCCACCTGCCAATTCAGGAGATTTGAATTTGATCCCTGGGTCAGGAAGATCCGTGGAGAAGGGAATGGCTACCCACTCTAGTATTCTTGCCTGGAGAATCCCATGGACGGAGGAGCCTAGTGGGCTGCAGTTCATTGGGTCACAGAGAGTTAGACACAACTCTAAGGGACTAAGCACAATGTGTATTCGAGGTCATCTAATATTGACTGACTCAAGTGGAGTGGTAATTTAAGATGGGAAGATCATGATGAAATTTTCTGAAGAAATAACTAAGATATGAACGATGAAAGTAGCCAGCCATATAACATCTTGAGTTCTAGACAGAGGGAACAGTAAACACAAAGCATCATAAATAAGAATTACCTTGACATATTTAAGGAGAAGAATGGAGTCCAGAAAACTAGCTAATAGTAAAGGGTTTGAAAGTATTTGAGATGGTAACACAGACATGGTCCTGTTTATGAACTCTGAAGGGACCTTAGACTTCACTGTATGAAAAGTGAAATCCCTTTACTTTCTTATGAAAAGTGAAAGATCAAAGGAAAGGGGTAACATGGGCTGATTTAGTTGCCATTTAATCAATGCCCTTAATTTTATTTTAATGCCTTTTTTATTTTGGAATAAGTCTAGAGCTACATAAGTTATAAAGATACTACAGAAAGTCTTTGTGTGCTTCTATCCAAATTTTCTCATTAATATCTTATGTGACCATGGTTGTTTATGAAAATGAATTAACACTGGTGCATTATTAATAAATAGACTTCAGACTTTCTTTGGATTTTGCCAAGTTTTCCATTGCATTTAGCTGTCATGCGCCTTTGTCTCCACTGTCTAATGTTCAGGTGTCCTCCGACTCCTTTATCCATTACTTACTTTGTTTTTCATGACCTTGACAGTCTTAAGGAGTGATTTATTGTTTCATTCTGGTTGGTACCTAGAGAATGGATTACAGGAACAGAAGAATGAAAGTGAGAAGAGCAGAAATATGCGATTGAAAGTAGAGTGATAGTCTTCCATTATCTTCAGAACCTGGTGTGTGGTTTACACTGGCAACACATATCAGCTGAAGTTCTCAACAGCTACATAGGACAGCATGGCTCTAGAATATGGGACTTGATATGCTCTAGAAACAGCAGTTTAGCAAACAAACAGTGAGCAATAACAAAAGCAAACCCTTTGTTGAATATGATATTCTAAAAATATAGGTCACTTCCGGCTTAGTTAACAAGGGTGGGAGCAGTGATTATTTTAGGAGACTTTACCAGTTCTTCGGGTAGGTTCTACTAGTCCATCAGCACACGACAATAGGCCTTCCTATATGGATAAGTTAACTGAGAGGAAAAAATTAGCATATGCTAGTATTCTCAAACAAGATGTTATAGTTAGCTGCTAAGTCACTTTAGTCGTGTCCGACTCTGTGCAACCCCATAGATGGCAGCCCACCAGGCTCCACCATCCCTGGGATTCTCCAGGCAGGGACACTGGAGTGGGTTGCCATTGTTATAGCCAGAGCTGGCACCAACATTGTAGTGAAGAAGGAAGGTGAAACATGTGAGCAGAAAATCAGGCTTCAGTGTCTACAGCTCCTACTTGGTTTAAGGGACAGACTTTGAGATGGAATCCAAGGATGTGTAGGGAGATGAATGATCCATGTCTTAAAGGAAGACAGCCAGACTCTCATGTTTGCTTCTTTCTTTACTCCATTGGGATAAAGGGATCACACAGCCTCTGAAAAAATGCCACAGGACACTTGTAAGAGAATAAAGGAGAAGGCAAATTGTTTCTCAGCATTATTTTGAAAATATTTTTGACGTTAGGGGTCCACTGCAAAGGACCTCCAGAGTCCCTGAACCACAAATTGAGACTCGTAGGGCTAAGGAATCAAATGGTTGAGTTGATGGTTATAGCTGCTGCTATTTCTGGTGAATGGGATGTTGGTAGAGGTAAATACAGAATCCTTCACTCCTTAGGCAAAGGCTTTATGTGTTTGGGACACTGGAGTGGGTTGCCATTGTTATAGCCAGAGCTGGCACCAACATTGTAGTGAAGAAGGAAGGTGAAACATGTGAGCAGAAAATCAGGCTTCAGTGTCTACAGCTCCTACTTGGTTTAAGGGACAGACTTTGAGATGGAATCCAAGGATGTGTAGGGAGATGAATGATCCATGTCTTAAAGGAAGACAGCCAGACTCTCATGTTTGCTTCTTTCTTTACTCCATTGGGATAAAGGGATCACACAGCCTCTGAAAAAATGCCACAGGACACTTGTAAGAGAATAAAGGAGAAGGCAAATTGTTTCTCAGCATTATTTTGAAAATATTTTTGACGTTAGGGGTCCACTGCAAAGGACCTCCAGAGTCCCTGAACCACAAATTGAGACTCGTAGGGCTAAGGAATCAAATGGTTGAGTTGATGGTTATAGCTGCTGCTATTTCTGGTGAATGGGATGTTGGTAGAGGTAAATACAGAATCCTTCACTCCTTAGGCAAAGGCTTTATGTGTTTGAGGCTTCTCTGGTGGCTCAGATGATAAAGACTGTTGGCAATGCAGGAGACCATGGGTTAGATCCCTGGATTGGAAAGATTACCTGGAGAAGGGAATGGCAAACCACTCCACTATTCTTGCCTGAGAAATCCCATGGAAGAAGAGCTTGGTGGGCTACAGTCCATGGGTCCACAAGGAGTCAGACACAACTGAGTGACTAACACTTTCAATTTTTTCCTGTTTCACTTCTGTTCACTCATTCAGTCATGTCTGACTCTTTGCAACCCCATCAACAACAGTATGCCAGGTTTCCCTGTCCATCTCTAACTCCCAGAGCTTGCTAAAACTCATGTCCATTGAGTCAGTAATGACATTCAACCATCTCATCCTGTTTTCCCCTTCTTCTGCCTTCAATCTTTCCCAACACCAGGGTCTTTTCCAGTGAGTCAGATCTTTGCATCAGGTGGCCAATATATTGGAGTTCCAGCATCAGTACTTCTAATGAATACTGAGGAATGATTTCCTTTAGGATTGACTGGTTTGATCTCCTTTCAGTCCAAGGGACTCTCAAAAGTCTTCTCCAACACCCCAGTTCAAAAGCATCAGTTCTTCAGCGCTAAGCTTTCTTTATGGTCCAACTTTCACATCCAAACATGACTACTGGAAAAACCAGATCTTTGAATAGACAGACCTTTGTCAGATGCTTTTTCCTATGCTATCTAGGTTGGTCATAGCTTTTTTTCCAAGAAGCAAATGTCTTCTAATTTCATGGCTGCAGTCACCATCTTCAGTGATTTTGAAGGCCAAAAAAAAAATAAATAAAGTTTGTCACTGTTTCCATTGTTTCCCTGTCTATTTGCCATGAAGTGATGGAACAAGATACCATGATCTTCATTTTTGAATGTTGAGTTTTAAGCCAACTTTTTCACTCTCCTCTTTCACTTTCATCAAGAGGCTCTTCAGTTTCTATTCACTTTCTGCCATAGGGTTGGTGTTATCAGCATTACTGAGCCTATTGATATTTCTCCTGGCGATCTTGATTCATTTGTGCTTCATCCAGCCTGGCATTTTGCATGATGAACTCTGCATGTAAGTTAAATAGACAGGGTAACAACAAATAGCCATTATGTACTCATTCCCCAGTTTGGAACCAGTCCATTGTCCCATGTCCAGTTCTAACTGTTGCTTCTTGATTTGTATGCAGCTTTCTCAGGAGGCAGGTAAGGTGGCCTGGTCTTTATTATAGCAGAAGTAGATTTTTTTTTTTTTTTCTGGAATTCTCTTGCTTTTTCTATGATCCAGAGGATGTTGGCAATTTGATCTCTGGTTCCTCTGCTTTTTCTAAATCCAGGTTGAACATCTGGAATTTCTCAGTCCACATACTGTTGAAGCCTAGCCTGGAGAATTTTGAGCATTACTCTGCTAGCATGTGAGATGAGTGCATTTTTGTGGTAGTTCAGCATTCTTTGGCATTACCTTTCTTTAGAATTGGAATGAAAACTGACCTTTTCCAGTGCTGTGACCACTGCAAATTTTCCAGATTTTCTGGCATATTGAGTGCAGCAACTTAACAGCATCATCTTTAGGATTTGAGATAGCTCAGTTGGAATTCCATCACCTCCACTAGCTTTGTTCGTCATGTTTTTTCCTAGGGCCCACTTGACTTCATCTCCAGGATGTCTGGCTCTAGGTGAGTGACCACACCATTATGGTTATTTGGGTCATTAATATCTCTTTTGTATAGCTCTTCTGTGTATACTTGCCACTTCTTCTTGATGCCTTCTCTTAGGTCCATATCCTTTCTGTCCTTTATTGTGCCCATCTTTACATGAAATGTTTCCTCGGTATCTCTAGTTTTCTTGAAGAGATTTGCAGTCTTTCTCATTCTTTTGCTTTCCTCTATTTCTTTGCATTCATCACCCAAGAAGGCTTTCTTATCTCTCCCTGCTACTCATTGGAACTCTGGATATTCCTTTTCTTCTTTGACTTTCACTTCTCTTCTATTCTCATCTATTTCTAAGGCCTGCTCAGACAACCATTTTGCCTTTCCGCATTTCTTCTTCTTGGGGATGATTTTGATCACCGTCTCCTATACAAAGTTATGAACCTCTGTCTGTAGTTCTTCAGGCACTCTATCAGGTCCAATCCTTTGAATCTATTTGTCACTTCCACTGTATAATCATAAGGGATTTGATTTAGGTCATACTGGAATGGTCTACTGCTTTTTCCTACTTTCATCAATTATATCTGACTTTTGTAATAAGGAGTTCATGATCTGTTTTTCTTGTTTGGCTACTAATATCTTTAAATACTGAAAGAAGAGAAAACACATCATACACCAAATGTGCCAACTTTGGTATTAAGGATTGCATATACTTCAGCTTAAGTATTTCCTCCCAACATCATGAATTGTACTTCCTCCTTAATTTTCATGTAGGAAGAACCTGAAGTTCAGAACTGCAAATAATTTGATTGTCATGCTCAACTAAGTAATAGCTGAGGTTGTCTCCAGAGACTACACATTCTTCCCATAACATCGCTGCTCTCTTCTTAAGCAATAATTATAAAATACATCAACAATTATAAATCATGGGGAAATGAAGGAAAGTTGTGAACATAGTACAAATGAAAAAAATTAAATGACTTGAAAAAAAAAAACTCTGTGAGAAAATTACAAACGTGTCATAGGCCAAATGTAAGGAAAGCAGATTTTTGTTTAATCTGCATGATAACAATTATAATCAAAATGCTGACATTTTCTGAATAAAATGAGACACTGTGGAGAGTCTTTCATGGGCTAGTGATTCCATTAAATCACAGAGTAAAGGCAGGTACAGGTGCAAACTTTAGAATAAGCAAGCTTTCTTTTAGATAAATTGATGGGAAAGAGGAACCCAGAGACAGTCAGCTTGAGGCATGGCTGCTCAAAGACCTGACTTGTACAAAAAGTTGGGGAGCTGTGCATGACTGGAATCATTACAAGGACTTTCAGAATCAACTCTTTAGCTGATCATCTATGTAATTCATATGAATTCTATTTCAGTAAACCTATGTCTATAAATAGTATTCATGAAGATTTTTTTACATGAAATATAAGATTTCAAGTGTGTGACCTATCTCATTTCACTATTCTTGCTGCCAGATTCACTTTATTTCTGCATAAAATGGTGACATCTCGGGTTATTGGGTTAGGTTTTCTTCGTAAATAACTCTGACACTCTCTTCTGATAGGCAATTCAGATTATTACTTATGAGAGCCATAAAGCTGCAGATGCATTTCATGCCATCAAAAATAAAATATCCATTGCTTTATGATTCATGATAAGTCAAGAAAGTTTAAATATTTTAGTGTTGTAATATATTTTGGCACTGTAAGTCACTTTCACAACTGACTGTGCAAGAAGTTATTAGCTGATTGCCAATACTTTTTCAAATTTGAATCTACCTGCATGACATTTGCCAGACAGTTTCTAAGCTTGAAGAACGAAAGGAATTGCTATAACGTATATAAGAATGAAAATACATCTAATGATATTTACAAGTCAAATGAAACATGTCCATAGTGCTGGGGCTTTTGTTTTTGTATTATAACCATTCAGGACATGAAGATATAACCGTGTCACATTTTTATATCATCGTCATGAAATTCACTTATTCTCCAACTTGAAGATCAAATGATGGGCTAATAGAAAGCACAGGAAATCTATCTCAGTGCTTATGTGGAAACAAGATAGAAATCCAGCTCTCAGGACAATGGTAGCTCCTAGGGGTGGTTTCAGTCCCTTTATAGAGGTAGAAAATGTTCTGCTTACAGACAAAGGGAATAATCAATTAAATCACCATGTCTATTAGTTCCTACTTGTGCTACAAACAATTACTACAATCTTTTTGGTTTTCAGTTCAGTTCAGTTCAGTTCAGTCACTCAGTCATGTCCGAGTCTTTGTGACCCCAGTAACTGCAGCACATCAGGCCTCCCTGTCCATCACCAACTCCCGGAGTCCACCCAAACCCATGTCCATTAGGTTTGTGATGCCATCCAACCATTTCATCCTCTGTCATCCCCTTCTCCTCCTGCCATCAGTCTTTCCCAGCATCAGGGTCTTTTCCAATGAGTCAGCTCTTCACATCAGGTGGTCAAAGAATTAGACTTTCAGCTTCAACATCAGTCCTTCCAATGAACACCCAGGACTGATCTCCTTTAGGATGGACTGGTTGGATCTCCTTGCAGTCCAAGGGACTCTCGAGAGTCTTTTCCAACACCACAGTTCAAAAGCATCATTTCTTCGGCACTCAGATTTCTTTACAGTCCAACTCTCACGTCCATACATGACCACTGAAAAAAAACATAGCCTTGACTAGACAGACCTTTGTGAACAAAGTAATGTCTCTGCTTTTTAATATGCTATCTAGGTTGGTCATAACTTTCCTTCCAAAGAGTAAGTGTCTTTTAATGTCATGGCTGCAATCACCATCTGCAGTGATTTTGGAGCCCAGAAAAATAAAGTCAGCCACTATTTCCACTGTTTTCCCCATCTATTTCCCATACAGTGATGGGACCAGATGCCATGATCTTTGTTTTCTGAATGTTGAGCCTGAAGCCAACTTTTTCACTCTCCTCTTTCACTTTCATCAAGAGGCTCTTTTGTTCTTCTTCACTGTCTGCCATAAGTGTGGTGTCATCTGCATATCTGAGGTTAATAATACTTCTCCTTGCATCCTGACTCCAGCTTGTGCTTCCTCCAGCCCAGCATTTCTCATGATGTACTCTGCATATAAGTTAAATAAGCAGGGTGACAATATACA
>SJYX01004478.1:202680-230865 GCA_006410675.1 Oreotragus oreotragus
TGTACTCTGCATATAAGTTAAATAAGTAAGGTGATAATATACAGCCTTGATGTACTCCTTTTCCTATCTGGAACCAGTCTCTTGTTCCATGTCCAGTTCTGACTGTTGCTTCCTGGCCTGAATACAGGTTTCTCAAGAGGCAGGTCAGGTGGTCTGGTATTCCCATCTCTTTCAGAATTTTCCAGTCTGTTGTGATCCACACAGTGAAAGGCTTTGGCATAGTCAATACAGCAGAAATATATAAATATATATATATATTTTGGAACTCTGTTGATTTTTTGATTATACAGCAGATGTTGGCAATTTGATCTCTATACCCATTTGAATTCAGAGTGCCAAAGAATAGCAAAGAGAGATAAGAAAGTCTTCCTCAGTGATCAATGCAAAGAAATAGAGGAAAGCAATAGAATGGGAAAGACTAGAGATCTCTTCAAGAAAATTAGAGATATCAAGGAAACATTTCATGCAAAGCTGGGCTCAATAAAGGACAGAAACAGTAGGGACCTAACAGAAGCAGAAGATATTAAGAAGAGGTAGCAAGAATACAGAGAAGAACTGTACAAAAAAGATCTTCATGATCCAGATAATCTTTTTGGCTTAAAACAGCACAAACTTCTTACCTGATAGTTCTGGAAGCCAGAAGTCCAAATGAGTCTTAAAGGAATAATATTAAGGTGTGTGTCTCTTGGCTAGGCTTTAGGGGAGAATTTACCTCCTGGCCTTTCCTAGTTGCTGGAAGCTGCCTGCATTTGTTGGCTCCTGGCCTTTCTCTGCATCAAATGTATCATCCAACCTCTGCTTCCATCCCTCAGCACCTCTTGCCTCCCTTTGATGAAGACCTCTATGATTACAAATGTTCCCTGACTTATGGCTCCATTTAGGATTTTTCAGCTTTATGATGTTAAAGCAATATGCATTTGTAGGTAACAACATTGTTGTTGATCAACAAAAGTCGTGCCCAACTCTTTGTGACCCCCCTAATCTATTGAACATTTCAGCTTAACCTCACCTTCATAAGCAGTCAAGAATACTTATGTGAACCTACAGTTGGCCAAAATAATCTAATACAAACTTTGTCATAAAGTGTTGTCTATCTCATGAAGTTCATTGACTACCACATCAAAAATGAAGAATAGAATTTTGTATGTGTATAGAATGGGTTGTTCACCCTTGTGATGATGTGACTGACTGCTGCTGCCTGGCATCACAAGTGAGTATCTAATTCTTATCATTAGTCTGGATAAAGATAAAAATTCAAAAAAGTTTGTCAAAGAATTGATTCTTTCAAGTTGTAGTGGTGGGGAGAAGTCTCTTGAGCATGCCTTGGACTGCAAGAAGATCAAACCAGTCAATCCTAAAAGAAATCAACCCTAAATATTCATTGGAAAGTCTGATGGTGAAGCTGAAGCTCCAGTTCTTTGGCCACCTGAACTGAAGCTGACTCACTGGAAAAGACCCTGATGCTGGGAGATTGAAGGCAGCAGGAGAAGAGGGTGACAGAGGATGATATAGTTGGATGACATCACTAATTCAATGCATATAAATTTGAGCAATTTTGGGAGATAGTGAAGGACAGAGGAAACTGGCATACTGCAGTTTATTTTTGACTTACAATATTTGCAACTTACAATGGGCTTATCAAGACATAATATTATTATGAGTCCAGGAAGGTTTGTGTATAAAACTTTTCTAGATTATTCAGAATAACCTTACTTTCTCAAATTTAATCAAATGTGCAACATTCTTTTGCCATATAATGTAATATAATTGCTAATTCTGAGGATTAGAATATATACATCCCTGGAGTGCATTACTCTATGTGTCACACCAAGGGGCTTAATTATTAATTACAGGTATTTCCAGAGTCTACCAAAAGATTTTTGAATGCTTATTTTCTACCAGGTACTTTGTAAGCATAAGTTTTTCCCTCCAATAGCTTACAGTCAAGCCTGTTATGACAAGTGTGATGGATAATTGTAATGCCATCTGGCAGTTCCGATACAGCCCCCTCATCCAGTTACCCTCCCTCTCTTCCAAGCAAGTGTTTCACATCTCCAGCTCTCTCTTCAAATCTCCACTAATCTCTCTCCAATCAGTTGATAATTCCACCTTCCATCTCATTGTGAAAATCAAAGCAATTGGAAAAGAACTCCAACAATTTTCTTCCATCACGTCTATCCACCTACCATTCTTCTGCTCTGAGGTTTCAGGAATTGATGATCTCTTCTTTGCTTTCTTTTACCAAAGACAAACTTGGTTCTTCCAAGTCTAATCTTTTCATATGTGTACTGATTGCCGTGCTTTTAATTTTTTTCCATCTCCTCAAAGACATCTTTTCAGTAATTTCACTAACGTTTTCCTGCATTGAACTAATCCTCTTAGCAAACAACCATGGTGTTATTTCTCTTCTCTTGAAACTAAAAGCTCTCTCTTGATCTGGTATTGCCCTCCAGCTATTAGCTCATTTCTCCTCTTTCTTTATTGGTAATGTTCTTCAAAAAAAATACACATCTTCCTTTCTCTTTTCTAAATCTCTCTCAGATGTACTCCAGGTACTGTTTTATCTTCTCTGCTCTAGTGAAACTGCTTACATCAAAATATTGTTAATAACAGCTCATGCTCATGTACAACTTGCTACACACCAAGCATTTTATAAGACTCTTCAACTGTTTTATTAACCCTTACAATAGTCTGAAATGTAGCTGTAAGAAGTGGATGAAGAATTAACAATCAAGCGGTCACCTCTGAAGTCCATCTAAACTCTATCATCTCTCTCAGGCACTAATAATTTCTACATTCTAAATCTAATTATCAAGTACTAATCTTCATCTCCTCCAACCTATTAGCAGCATCATTTAACAAAGTGATTATTTCTTCTTTTCCAAAAGTCTTCTTCTATTGACTTTGGAACTCCACAGTCCCCTGATTTTCCTTCTACCTCTTTAGTTACCATTCTCAAGAGGAGCAGGGCAGATAAGCAGATGAAACATGGCTGGTTCCTTGCCTTTAAGCGGGTGATACTTAGCTATGTAGAAGGTAAGCTGGTGCACCAGAATCTTTTTAGAGTGTCTTAAGAAAGATAAACTCAAAGTTTCATAGTGTTTAGAATCAAGAATTACTACTGCCCTGTTTGCATTTCCAAGGGGTGATACTCAAGCTATCTTTTTAAAATAATTGAAATATAGTTGATTTGCAGTGTTGTGCTAATTTCTAGTGTACAGCAAAGTGATTTAGTTGTACATACATATTTTTTCATATTATAGTCCATAATGTTTTATCACAAGGTGTCATATAGTTCCCTGGCTATGCAGAAGGACCTTGTTGTTTATCTATCCTGTAAATAATAGCTTACATCTGTTAATCCCAAACTCCCGATTCTTCCCTCTCTTCCATTCCCTCACCAACCACAAGTCTGTGCTCTATGTCTGTGCTTAAGTTACATTTTGAAATATAAATAGGAAGCTGCCAGATTGAGAAGGTGCATAAGATTGTTCTAAGATAACTGAAAGCATTTGTCATCCTACAAACCTGAGGAGGTTTGAGAAAAATGTGCTCAGTGTGGTTATTTTTACATTCCCTTTTTATCTGAATATGAATTAGTACATCTGGAAATTAGGCTAAATTGCCAAAAGAAATAACAATATAGAGCAAGGATACATTTCAACCACCTTCAGCCAAATTATTTGCACATTAGATCCACACAGAAAACTGTTAATAAATATTGCCATCCAGCCTGCACTCAGAATGAATCTGGTATAATTTTTCTGGAGTGATACCTGGGCATGAGCATTCTTGTTGCCAGACTCCAATAGTAGCCAGATTTGAAAACCACAGTGCTAGAATATGAACCTGGCTGGAGAAGATGGGCTTGAAACTTAGTCTGGAAGCAAGATGAAGACCAGAGTTAAGAACTTTTCAGTCTATGCTGAAGAATTTGAACATTATCTTCCAAACCAAGTAAAGCAAAAGAAGGTTCTATGCAGGATCACTATGTGATCAAATGAGTATTTTCAGAAAAAAATAGAGAATGGTATGAGGTTGGGGGAATATGTATATATATAGTTGCAATAGCATAAGCATCTATGGCTGAGCCTCTTGTATTAATTCATCCTTGGATCTTCTGGACCCAAGGATGGAACCCAGGTTTCCCACATTGCGAGTAGATTCTTTACCATCTGAGCCACTAGGGAAGCCCCTTAATTCTCCCAGGACCTACCAGAATGTCCAGCTCATTTGCCAAGAGGCTACATAAAGGAGACATTTAGGAAGTTAAATATGAAGGATGTGCTGATTGGCTGGACTGTGAAGGTAAAGGGTTCAAGATTTCTACTTTGTTTTAATGAAAGACTCAAGATGTGTTTTATACTGTTTTAAATTCAAATTTTTAAGTTCTTGAAAAATTATGCAAACAAATAAGTCAACTAGGAGAGAAATATATCTGAGTGGTTTGAAGCAATCAACTTGCTTTTAGCGTTTCAGATTGCCTTTGTATTCAAGATAAGTCTGTCCTGTAGTTTTTTACAAAATCACAAAGAGTCACAGCTTGAAACATGGATTAAATCCTACTATGGTTTGATGACAGCATTTAAAGCCTTTTTAAGAAAAAGAAGTGTGTATGTCAAGTGTGTACTTCAATGTTTAAAAATGCATTACAACTATCAGAAAAAGGAAAAGAAAAAAGAAGGTTTGGGGAGGGTCTCAGCACAGCTCAGAAAGAAATGAGGCCACAAAGACAGAGGGAAGAGAAATGGGCTGCATTTTATTTCAACAGCCAGTAGGGCTCATCCCACAACGGTCCTTTTGGTTGTTCCTCAAAGAGGTCCACATTCTCCTTGAGTACCCCATTATGCTCTTGTTTATTATGCTTGGAACATTTTCCATCCAGAGTTCAGCACAGCTTTCTCAGTCCCTTTATTTCAGACTCCTTCTCACATATTACCCAACCAGAATCATACTTTATACATCAAACTACACACCTTCCATCAGTCATTCCATCCCCTTGCTCACCTGCCCCACACACAACATCCATTACTACTTCTAAAAAATGGATTATTTCTAGAGAGAAGAGCATTGTGGGCACAGAATGAATGAATGATGGAAGGAATGAGGAAGGAAAGCTCCAAAAGTCTGTCTGATGAAATATTTATTCTTTGAAGTCCAAAGGGCCAGGCTGAAGCATGGATGCTACCAACTCATCTCATAGTAGAGTAATAATAGACAATAAACAAGTAAGAATAACTTGGAAGTGTGTGAGTCTATTGATGCTATAATAGAAGCAATAAAAGTAAAACTGTTGCAAGTTAAATTTTCACAGGTTTTACTAACTCATCAGATGGCTCTGATAACATCATAAGCACATTCTCAATTTTTATTCCATGATTATTTCATTTGTGAGGGTGTTACCTTTCGAGTCACCATGAGAGAGAGGGACTTTAAGAGAGAAGATAGAAAATGTGAAGCTCTTTGAAGCCTGAAATCATATCTAGTTGTTCACTATAGGATTCTTAGGAACTAGGATAATGTGAATTCAATAAATTCTTGCTGGATTCACTTATTAATAGTCTTTTTTTAATTTCCCCTAGAACCACTTATGTACAAGGCAGAGAAATGGACCCTGGTCATGAGGGTGAACTAACAAGATGGCCGTCCTCATGCAGCTCACAGTCTACTTGTTCAGTCACTCAGTTGTGTCTAACTCTTTGCAACCCCACTGACTGTGGCACGCCATGCTTCAATGTCCTTCAGCATTTCCCAGAGCTTGCTTAAAACTCATGTCCAGTGAGTCGGTGACGCCATCCAACTTTCTCGTCCTCTGTCACCCCCTTTTTATCTTGTTTTCAATCTTTCCCAGCATCAGGGTCTTTTCAAATGAGTCAGCTCTTTGCATCAAGTGGCCAAAACATTGTAACTTCAGCATCAGTGAATACTCTGCATTCATTTTCTTTAGGATTGCTGGTTGGATCTCCTTGCAGTCCAAGGGACTCTCAAGAGTCTTCTGCAACACCACAGTTCAAAAACATGAATTCTTCAACACAGCCTGCTTTATGGTCCAAGTCTCACATCCATTCATGACTACTGAAAAAAAAAAATATGTATATATATATAGCTTTAACTAGATTAACCTTTGTCAGTAAGTAACATCTCTGCTTTTTAATACACAATCCAGGTTTGTCATAGCTTTTCTTCCAAGGAGTAAGTGCCTTTTAATTTCATAGCTGCAATCACCATCTGCAGTGATTTTGGAGCCCAAGAAAATAAAGTTTATCACTGTTTACATTGCTTCTCCATCTATGTGCCATGAAGTGATGGGACCAGATGCCATGATCTTCGTTTTTTCAATGTTGAACTTTAAGCCAACTTTTTTTTTTTGAATTTATTTTACTTTATAGTACTGTATTGGATTTGGCATACATTGACATGAATCCGTCATGGGTGTACATGAACTCCCAAACATGAACCCCCCTCTCACCTCCCACCTCACATCATCCCTCCGGATCATCCCCATGCACCAGCCCCAAGCATCCTGCATCCTGCATCGAACATAGACTGGCGATTTGTTTCTTACATGATAGTATACATATTTCAATGCTATTCTCCCAAATCATCCCACCCTCTCCCTCTCCCTCAGAGTCCAAAAGTCCGCTCTACACATCTGTGTCTCTTTTGCTGTCTTGCATTTTCACTCTCCTCTTTGATTTGATCAAGAGCCTCTTTAGTTCATCTTTGCTTTCTACCATAAGGGAAGTGTCATCTGCATATCTGAAGTTATTGATATTTCTCCTGGTAATCTTGATTCCAGCTTGTGCTTCATCCAGCTCAGCATTTTTCATCATACACTCCGCATATAAGTTAAATAAACAGGGTGAAAATATACAGCCTTGGTGTACTCCTTTCCCAATTTTGAACCAGTCCATTGTTCCACGTCTGGTTCTAACTGTTGCTTCTTTACCTGCATACAGGTTTCTCAGGAGGCAGATAAGGTGGTCTGGTACTCCTATCTCTTGAATAATTTCCACAGTTTATTGTGATAGTTTAGTAGAGGCAGACAAATATTTAAACAAATTATTATGCAACCAATGTGTCATACATGGTTATATAGTTTATGGTTTCAAACTAATATAAGTCAAGGCAATCCAACCTTTCAAACATAAATGAATGTAAATATTAAAACAATTCTTACAGATTTGGTTTCTGGAAATAATAATCAAATATAATTAAGTGGGCTCAGCAGCGCTACTCTGGATTTGAAGTAGAAACAGATCCAGTACCATATGGAGGTGAAAATATAAGGTGTATTTCCGGTAGAGCTTCACTGGGGCACATAGGTCAGAACTGGACTTAGAGTCAGAACTGGGGATTCTTTGTTTCTTTCCTAGTCTAGACCTTGGATCTAACCAAGGGGAGGATGAGGATTGTTCTGACTTTGAGGATGCCAGAAAGTATAGCGTGGAGATGCAATGCCCTGGCGATGAAGTTTCCCTAGTGATGGAACACAGGTAATCAAAGCCTAAGCAGTGGGAGGGTTCCCCTACAACAAACACCTCAGACTTGGTGACCTATGTGCTTTCTCAAATTTTTGCCAGTCTCTCCAGTTGGACAAGTCACTTCTGGCAAAGAGACTATGAGGAAAAGGAAGGGTTGAAAGGCAAAGAGACTATGAGGAAAAGGAAGGGTTGAATCTACTAGTCCAATTCTTCCAAGAAGGCAAAAATCTCTATTTACTATCCTTCCTGAAAAGAGTGAGCTAAAAAGGATGATTCTCCTTACATTATGGGTCACTTAATTGCCATTTTAGGTTTAAATTATTTGCAAGATTTAAAGTTAACTTCCCTTTTAGCACTCTTTATGATAGATATTCCTCCTATCAATGGATAAAGAAACTTCATTTGATGGATTACCTTATACCACTTACATATTACAGGCTTCTTAGTAAGTACCTGTTGATTGGGCTGATATTTTGACTAGCATTCAATGTTAGAATGATATTAGAATGAAGTTAGGTGATATTAGAATATTAGAATTTCAGTATACAAAAGACAAGTCTAGTGAGGGAGATATGTCTCCTACAGTCAAGGGTCTTTTGCTGCTGTTGCTGTTAAATCACTTCAGTCGTGTCCAAGTCTGTGCGACCCCATAGACAGCAGTCCACCAGGCTCCCCCATCCCTGGGATTCTCCAGGCAAGAAAACTGGAGTGGGTTGCCATTTCCTTCTCCAATGCATGAAAGTGAAAAGTGANGGAGATATGTCTCCTACAGTCAAGGGTCTTTTGCTGCTGTTGCTGTTAAATCACTTCAGTCGTGTCCAAGTCTGTGCGACCCCATAGACAGCAGTCCACCAGGCTCCCCCATCCCTGGGATTCTCCAGGCAAGAAAACTGGAGTGGGTTGCCATTTCCTTCTCCAATGCATGAAAGTGAAAAGTGAAAGTGAATTTGCTTAGTTGTGTCTGATTCTTTAGCGACCCCATGGACTGAAGCCCACCAGGTTCCCAGTACATGGGATGGAGTGGATTTTCCAGGCAAGAGTACTGGAGTGGGGTGCCATTGCCTTCTCCACAGGGGTCTTTTGAATGCTCTTTAATACCTAGCATGTAGGGGCTTTCCTGGAGGTCCTGTTCTCCTAATGCAGAGAGCCTGGGTTCCATCCCTGGTCAGGGAACTAGATCCCACATGCTGCTACCAGGTGTTCACATGCCACAACTGAAGATGCTGCATGTTACAACAAAGATCAAATATTTTGCATGCTGCAACTGAGACCTGGTGCAGCTGAGCAAATAAGTAAATATTTTAAAATAATACATAGCATGTAGGTAACTGGCCGTGATATCATCTCAGGACAGTCCTGGGGAAATTCCAACCTGTGGAAATTCTGTACTGTGTAAACAGCATCAACTTTTAAATTTGATTTCCTGCCTGCTTTACACTTCATTACAGTAAAATGTATTTTACACTAGTTATATCTACAAAAACTCATTTTCTCTGTCAAATGATGCATACAAGTTTGAATTACCACAATTGACTCTGGTCAAAGTTTCCTAATCACACCATATGTCAAAACCAATAAACACCATCAGGCAATCACATCTAGGCTTGATTTAGTTTTAGCTTTGGTTGAGCCTAGATATAGTCAAAGCTGGCTTGACTAGCTTGGTCAGAGTCAAAGTTGTCAAGGCAACATTCTCAACTTGTCTTTTACACATGTCTTTTGCATTTTTACTGCCATAGTTTTTCCTACCTTCTCTAATTCTGTGTCTTACAATTATTTCATAGCATAATTCTGATGGAATTCTAGGTGTGTCTCCAGAAGAGATACTGCACCTTTATTCTTTATTCTTTTTTCAAAGCATAACATTCTTTCACTTATTCCTTTAGTGTCTATCATTCAGAAATTAACCAGATAGATAGATATATATTTTCCCCATAAGGGAGTAGCATCTGCATAGGTAGAGGAAAAAAACAAACAAACAAACATGTGTTTGAATAAGCACTGCAACACTTTAAAGCATGAGCGTGTCTATTAGAACTTCAGATATAAGGACCAGGCTGGTGAGGGAGACATGTACTGTTAGGGATCCTTTTAATGCCCTTTGAAATTTGACTTGCAGGTAACTGGCTGCATTATGCACCTGAGGACCATCCTGACACCAAGTCCCTCCCTGCTTTAGAAGTTTCATTTCTCCTTTATGTGTTGTTGCGGTGATTCTCCAGCAGTATCTAAGACCTCTTAGCACCAGCATTCTGTCTGCCGCAAATGCCTATTGAGTCTAGACTGAACCAAACTTTGATGTCAGTTTTTCATCTGAGTAAGATCTGATGTTCTCAAACTCCACAGATACAAATTTGAATCCTGGTATCACCAATCATTTGTTAAATCACTCAGGCAAGATTATCAGACTTTCTGCCATTTCCTTGTCTGCAAAAGAGAAATAATAATAGCATCCACATGCTTAAATCATGCAGTGTCTGGTATAGATAATACACATAACACATTGTAATTAACTGATTTTTTTTTCATCCTTCTGGTTTGACCTGAAATTCTGTCTCCTGGAAATGTTTTGCTGACCTCCAGACAAATTTAATTCCTTCCTTATATAGAATTTCATAACACAATCTACTTTCCTTCTTATAACTCATCATATTACATTGAATAAGCAACATTAATGATGTTGAATTTTCAATTTTTTTCCCTAATTTCCCTCTCTGTGTTTTCATAATCACTCCATGGGACTTTCCCTTTGACATTTCAATGAATTTTAGAGTAAGTCCCAAAACTTTCTTAATCATCTTTATTTTTTTTTCTTTAGTAAGAGATTTATTCTTTAGATTTTTTATTATAATTTTAATTGAAGTATAGTTAGTTAATAATTAGCAATATTATATTTGCTGTAGGTATATAGCATAGTGATTCGTATTTTTATAGATTATACTACATTAAAAGTTATTACAAGGGCTATAATTCCCTGTGCTATACAACATATCCTTGTTGCATATCTATTTTATACACAGCAATTTGAATCTCCTTTTCAAAAATTTTTATTTTATATCATTGGAGTACTGTTTGTTTAAAATTTGTGCTAGTCTTAATTATATTCAGATAGTAAAATCTTTTTGGTTACTTCTAGTCATAAAGCTCTCAGTTTAGCAATCACTATATCCACTCTAAAATGTTTGTCTATCACTTGTGTCTGACTCTTTGCAACTCCATGGACTGTTTTATTGCCTGCCAGACTCTTCTGTCCATGGAATTCTCCAGGCAAGAATACTGGAGTGGGTTGCCATTCCCTTCTCNCTAGTCATAAAGCTCTCAGTTTAGCAATCACTATATCCACTCTAAAATGTTTGTCTATCACTTGTGTCTGACTCTTTGCAACTCCATGGACTGTTTTATTGCCTGCCAGACTCTTCTGTCCATGGAATTCTCCAGGCAAGAATACTGGAGTGGGTTGCCATTCCCTTCTCCAGGATGTCTTCTTGACCCAGGGGTCAAACCTGGGTTTTCTGCACTGCAAGAGGACTTTTATTTATTTATTTATTTTTTATCATCTTAGCTATCACTGTGTAATGGTAATTTTAATAAATAAAATTTCATTTAGAGCTAAGACTTTTCTCACTTCCTGTTTGGATTTCTAAGAACAAGGGCACATAGTCCACTTCTTCCATCTTTCCCATCTACTGTTTCTCTCTTAACTTTTGACCCAGAAGGTCTGTTTCCCTCCAGGGACTGAGTTTCAGGACAGTGGGAGGACGGGGGATATAGGACTGGAGAAGTCCTAATGGAAGGCTCCTCTTGTGACCATTCAGCCTCCATCTTTTCTAGACTGAATGAGTGTTTAATTTTAACCTTATTGCTCCCTCCAAGGAAGTCATCCATGGCAGTGTCTTTTCTTGACTTTGACTGTGGCTTCATTTGTGTTGGTACCTCAACTGAAAAGGAGATAAAAAGAGTTTCCTTGAACATCCTGCCACACCTACAGCTACTTATTTGTTACTCACCTTTCCCACTCACACGTTTACTCATTTGGAGCAGCCATATCTATTATCCTATATACCATTGTAGTGCCTCCTGTATATCATGTACAAAAAACAGGGATGTATGTGTGAAGTGAAACAAAGTTGTGGATGGAAGCAGGTATGTTTGGTGTCATCTTTGCCACTCTTGACTGTCTGCTGATGCTTGTTATCTAATTCTGTATTAAAATGCAATACACTTCCAACATTACCAGTTTAACTTTGTAATTCTTTATCTTCAGAAGAACCTAGTTTCCTAAAATTAACAGAGGAGTCACATGTTGACAAAATAAATGCTTCCTCTGTTTCTGTTTTATTCCAGATTCATATACATATTTTTATATCTATGAACCAGGACACAGATTGGGAGAGCATTTATAGAGCACATAAGTCTTTTCCAATTCACTCTCATTCTCCAGGATGAAATTCCTTCTTTTTAGTTCCAACCCAGTTCATCATAAGTGTTTTTAGCAGATAGTTTAAGGGCTGTTGAAAGAGCTTCCCACAAGCACCTGCAATGCAGCACTTTAACTAAGACTTTGAAAGGCAGACTCCAGAATTAAGAGAAGTTGCTGTCCAGTCTCTACCTTGTGTCTGACTTTTTTAAACCCCATGGACTGCAGCATATCAGGCTCCCTTGCTCTTTGCTCAGATTCATGTCCATTGAGTCAGTGATCCTCTCTAACCATTTCATCCTCTGTCGCCCTCTTCTTTTGCTTTCAGTCTTTCCCAGTTTCAGAATCTTTTCCAATGAGTCAGTCCTTAGCATCAGGTGGCCAAAATATTGGAGCTTCAGATTCAGCATCAGTCCTTCCAATGAATATTCAGGGTTGATTNGATCCTCTCTAACCATTTCATCCTCTGTCGCCCTCTTCTTTTGCTTTCAGTCTTTCCCAGTTTCAGAATCTTTTCCAATGAGTCAGTCCTTAGCATCAGGTGGCCAAAATATTGGAGCTTCAGATTCAGCATCAGTCCTTCCAATGAATATTCAGGGTTGATTTCCTGTAGGATTGACTGGTTTGATCTGCTGTCTGAGGGACTCTCAAAAGCCTTCTCCAACATCCCAATTTGAAAGCATCAGCTCTTCAGTGCTCAGCCTGGAGAACCCCATGGAAGGTATGAAATAAAAAGAGACTCAATTCAAAGCTGATAATGGTGCTCTTATGCTAAATAACATGTGCTTTATTTTACTTTCCTAAATACTTTCCTAAACAGTGTCATGAGGAGATTTCTTGAGTGTTTCACAGCCACAGAACCCAGGATTCTTAGGATGTCAAACTGGCTGATGGTCTGTGATAATTTGAGGCTCAGAGAGAATGCATAACTTTCCTGATCACAGCAGAAATCAGTGGCAAAGCAAACAGTAGGGCCTGGGGCTCCATTGTTCTTTTGACTATCTATGATTATTTATTTGAGGATATTCCAGCAGCATTCCCAAAAAATTAAAACACAGTGATTGAAAACAATAGTAAACCTTTTTTAGCCTACATTGTTTTTGAAGACAGGGATTGGGATTCTAAGGGCAGTACAGTTGGGTGGTTCTGGCTCAGATTATTTAATGAGTAGAGATACAGTTACAGTCAACTCAAGGCTTGACTGGGGCTGCAGGTACCGCTTCCAAGATGGCTTCTCAGGGGGAAGTTTATCAGAAGACTTAATCTCTTCCCAGCTGTTGATGAGAGGCCTCCATTCCTACTACCTGGAGCCCTCCATCAGTCTTCTTGAGTGTCGTTATCACGTGACAACCTTCTTCCATGGAGCGGTGATTGGAAAGCTTGTGAAGGTGTCTTTTGATCTTCCCAAGTGGCCCTAGTAGCAAAGAATCGGCCTGTCAATGTAGATGTAAGAGATGAGGGTTTGATCCTTGGTTGGGAAGATCCCCTGGAGGAGGAAATAGCAACCCATTCCAGGAGTCTTACCTGAGAAATCCCACGGACACAGGAACCTGGGGGGTAACAGTCCATGGGGCCACAAAGAGTCAGACATAACTGAGTGAATGAACACACAAAGGTGTCTTTAATGATCTATCATCAGAAGTGACACCAATCATTTCTGCAACATCCTATTGTGTACACAGATTGAAGGTGGGAGAAGGGGACGACAGAGGATGAGATGGTTGGATGGCGTCACCGACTCAATGGACATGAGTTTGGGTAAACTCCAGGAGTTGGTGATGGACAGGGAGGCCTGGCGTGCTGCAGTCCATGGGGTCCCAAAGAGCTGGACACGACAGAGCGACGGAACCAAACTGAACTGATTGCTTACACAGGTCAGTTCTATTCAGTAAGAAAGGGATTACAGAAGGTGTGAGTGCCAAGACACAGAATCACCAGGGGACCTTTTGAGGGGTGGCTACCACAACATATATAGGAGCTTAGAGTCCTCTAAAGATCCTCAATGAAATATTGGGGAAAATTTTTAATAAAAAAATACTACTGAATGCCTGAATTATTTAGGGGGAAGAAATAAAGCCAATTTATATTATCTGTGATATAAGCTCACCAAATTAAAAGGTTTGCTTTTTCCAACTTGAATTGGTTGTCTTTATTATCGTGTTCTCCCAGTCTCATATTTCTCAAATTGTACTGGGAATAAACATTCTAAAAATAGTTCTTGTTAGACTGTGAGCTTCAGTTTAGGAAAATTTGTTTCTCTCTTCACCAACAACTAGCTTTTCCTCTCCAAGTGAAAAATCAGATTATCATTTTTTAATGTAAATAATACAGCAAGCACATTCTCTAAAATATTATCATTCAAAGTTATCATTTAAATTTGTGCTTTCAATACTTTGAAAGCATTATCTTATCACAGAACTAATCCTTATTTATATGACTTGTATATTCTATACAGCTTCACAGTCTTATCATGGGTCTTGTTAAAGAATAATACAAATTATTTAAGCTCTGTGGACATGAACCCCAATATTATAATGCTTCTAATTTTTTTAATAAAATGAACTAGTGCATGTTTGAGTTCTGAAACATTATGAGAAATATTCACTAAAGGTTTGAGTGAAGCAATGAAATATGAAATTCTTGTTGTTTGGTCTCTCAGTAGCGTCCAACAGTTTACGACCCAATGTATTGCAGCACACCAGTCTTCCCTGTCCTTCACTATCTCCCAGTTTGCACAAACTCATGTCCACTGAGTCGATGATGCCATCAAATTATCTCATCCTTGTCACCCCTTCTATGTATATTTTAATTTCATCCTTTGTAGTTGGTCAGTTTTCTAATAAAAGGACCTCAGAAGTAACCTATGTTCTTTTATTTTACCTCAGAAAAATGCAAATTGCAAAAGTATTCTTTCTAACGATTTACTTCTATTAAGCCATTTGTTGTTTTCTCCTTTCCTTGAATAAACTTTTACAAGAGTTAAAACAGCTTTTTACCTATAAAGTCTTAAGCTTTCTGTGAAATAATAGTGCTCAAATTACTTAAATATATATTCATTTTCCTCTGCAACTCTACTCATGAATTTATTACATGCACATAAATATTTGTATTTTATTTCTATTTCAGTGAATACAAATATAAATAAAATAGATGCTTATTTTGGATTGATGAAAAGTGCACAATGGATTATATATATATATTTGCATGATAAGAGAGTCAGACAAATGGATTTCCAAATGCTGATGCTGGAGGAGTCAAGTGTAATACCACCATCCTGGAAAGCTTTATTTATGAGTATTTGGCTCACAGGTGAAGTAGCAGAGGAAAGAGAAGTCTGTACCAGGGAACATGCTGACAGATAGCAGATATGCAGATTCCTTTCTCTCCTAAGGAAGTAGGAGGCTGGGCCAGAGCTGCAAGCCAGATACTAACACATTTTTTATTTACTAAGGCCAATAGAAAAGATCCTGATACTGGGAAAGATTGAAGGCAAAAGGAGAAGGGAACAATAGAGGACAAGATGGTTGGATGATATCACCGACTCAATGGACATGAGTTTGACCAAGCTCCAGGAAATGGTGAAGGACAGGGGAGCCTGGCATGTTGCAATCTATGGGATCTCAAAGAGTTGGATGTGACTGAACAGAAGCCAATAAGATTTTATGGCTGTGGTGGGTAATTTTTCTAGCTGCTGTAAGACAGTAGTAAATGTATTCAAATACTAAATGAAATTGCTGAAGGTAAATAAACAGTTCAAGAAAAACAGAATAAAAATAAATTCATAGTACAACATTTAAAGAAATTGCATGGCAAAAATAGTTAAAGGAGGAAAGCTTTTCTTTTTTATTGAAGAATTGCTGGTTGACACTGCTGTGTTAACTTCTGCTAGACTGAAAAGTGATTCAGTTACACATATACATACATTTTTTATATTCTTTTCCATTAGGGTTTATCACAGGATATTAAATACAGTTCCCTGTGCTATACTGTTTTCATTCCAATTCCAAAGAAAGGCAATGCCAAAGAATGCTCAAACTACCGCACAATTGCACTCATCTCACACGCTAGTAAAGTAATGCTCAAAATTCTCCAAGCCAGGCTTCAGCAATATGTGAACCGTGAACTCCCTAATGTTCAAGCTGGTTTTAGAACAGGCAGAGGAACCAGAGATCAAATTGCCAACATCTGCTGGATCACGGAAAAAGCAAGAGAGTTCCAGAAAAACATCTATTTCTGCTTTCTTGACTATGCCAAAGCCTTTGACTGTGTGGCTCACAATCAACTGTGGAAAATTCTGAAAGAGATGGGAATACCAGACCACCTAACCTGCCTCTTGAGAAATCTGTATGCAGGTCAGGAAGCAACAGTTAGAACTGGACATGGAACAACAGACTGGTTCCAAATAGGAAAAGGAGTACATCAAGGCTGTATATTGTCTCCCTGCTTATTTAACTTATATGCAGAGTACATCATGAGAAACGCTGGACTGGAAGAAACACAAGCTGGAATCAAGATTGCTGGGAGAAATATCAATAACCTCAGATATGCTGATGACACCACCCTTATGGCAGAAAGTGAGGAGGAGCTAAAAAGCCTCTTGATGAAAGTGAAGGAGGAGAGCGAAAAAGTTGGCTTAAAGCTCAACATTCAGAAAACGAAGATCATGGCATCCGGTCCCATCACTTCATGGGAAATAGATGGGGAAACAGTGTCAGACTTTATTTTTTGGGGCTCCAAAATCACTGCAGATGGTGACTGCAGCCATGAAATTAAAAGACGCTTACTCCTTGGAAGAAAAGTTATGACCAACCTGGATAGTATATTCAAAAGCAGAGACATTACTTTGCCGACTAAGGTCCGCCTAGTCAAGGCTATGGTTTTTCCTGTGGTCATGTATGGATGTGAAAGTTGGACTGTGAAGAAAGCTGAGCNTGCAGATGGTGACTGCAGCCATGAAATTAAAAGACGCTTACTCCTTTGAAGAAAAGTTATGACCAACCTGGATAGTATATTCAAAAGCAGAGACATTACTTTGCCGACTAAGGTCCGCCTAGTCAAGGCTATGGTTTTTCCTGTGGTCATGTATGGATGTGAAAGTTGGACTGTGAAGAAAGCTGAGCACCGAAGAATCGATGCTTTTGAACTGTGGTGTTGGAGAAGACTCCTGAGAGTCCTTTGGACTGCAAGGAGATCCAACCAGTCCATTCTGAAGGAGATCAGCCCTGGGATTTCTTTGGAAGGACTAATGCTAAAGCTGAAACTCCAGTACTTTGGCCACCTCATGCGAAGAGTTGACTCATTGGAAAAGACTCTGCTGCTGGAAGGGATTGGGGGCAGGAGGAGAAGGGGACGACCGAGGATGAGATGGCTGGATGGCATCACGGACTCGATGGACGTGAGTCTGAATGAACTCCAGGAGATGGTGATGGACAGGGAGGCCTGGCGTGCTGCGATTCATGGGGTCGCAAAGAGTCGGACACGACTGAGCGACTGAACTGAACTGAACAGGTGGTTAAGACTTCACCTTTGAGTGCAGGAGGTGTGGGTTTGATCCCTGGTTGGGGAGTTAAGATCCTACATGCTTTGCAGCCAAAAACCCCAAAAATATAAACCAGAAACAATGTTGTAACAAGTTCAATGAAGATTTTTTAAATGGTCCACATTAAACAATAAATAAATAAATAAAATGCATATTCTCTATAACCCAGGCATGGTCTAGAAGGTAGATTCTGTGTATCTCGGGGGATTGGCCAGCCTCATTCAGTATCACGGAAAGTATGATAACTTCTGTTTGAGCTTGACTGTACACCATCCTTTTAAATGTCTTGTTGAGAGTCTGTGTTTGAGGAAGGTGCTGTAGAGCACAGCCTAGATGTCCTTTCTAGCTGGTTCCCCAGCTGGCAGGAAGAGTGACTGCCAAAGACTCATGACTGAGCAACACCAAGGGGATTGCCCTTGGCCCAGGGGAGCTGCCTTGCCCACCCTGGGCAGCCTGTGTCTGGTGACTGGTCAGCGTCGGGGTAGAGAGCCCAGCCCCTTGTCTCAGTTCTAGGCAGCACTGAGGGGCCATCCAGTCCTGAACTCCAGGGACCCGCTGAGCCCTTGCTGGCAATTGCATGGAGCTCACCTCCTCTCCCCACTAACCCAAGCGTGCACAGCTCAGAGCCTGGGTGTCTGTTTCCTGGGGAGCCGGCCTAAGAAGGTTCTATAAGGCACACAGGTGTGCAACAGTACACGCATATCACTTACTAATATTTAAATGCACATATATTTTAGCACCTGCTCAAACATGCTTTACCAACAGGGTTGGTGTGTCCGCTTAATATTTTTATGGTGGAGTCCTCACCCGCCTGCCCAGTCCCTCAGATGTAACCTTTTTTGTAAACAGGGTGATTGTGCATGTGATTAGTTAAGATGAGGTCATATCCCAGTCAAACATGACTGGTGCCCTTATAAAAGAGAAGTGTAGACACAGAGACACACACAGGGGGAAGGCCACGTGGAGTCTAGGAGAGAGGCCTGGGAAAGGTCCTTTCCTGGCACTGTCAGAGGGAACACGGCCAACAACTGCATCTTGGACTTCTAACCTCCAGGGACAATAAGGTTCCGTTTTTTAAGCCACTCAGTTTCTGTTTTTTGTTGTGGTTGTTACAGCAGCCCCGGTGAATGAATACAGGGCTTGAGAGAAACAGCCCCACCCATGCACAGGGATGTATTCTTTGCAAATTCATAGTAGAGAAGCAGAAAAAGAATAGTCTAAACAATGTAAAGGTTTATCGATAAGTCCTCACAAATAAAATATAGCATAATCAGGCTATGGATATTTAACCTCACTGTAAAAGCATCTGATAGGTTTCATTGCATAAAACCGTCAGTAATCACTATATCTGAGTTAACAAAGGGAGAAGCTGAATGACATGTGCAGAACAAAACCATTTAACTTATGTTTGAGAAATGCGAAGGAATACTCTATCCATTGAGACATTCGTCTATGGATATGAACACACAGAACAATGACCAGACGGATGGACTCTAAACTTTTGACATTGTTTGCTTCTGGGGGTGGCTAAAGGGATTTTTCATCAGTAACAGTTAACTTTTAATAAGAGAATATATTCACAAATTTTTTTGTAATTAAAAATTAATAAAAACAAAAAATCATTGAGGGAATGTAATATGGTATCCTAGAGCAAAAACAGGACATTAGGTAGAAACTAAGGAAATCTGAATAAATTATGAGCTTGAGTTAATAATAATGTCTCTGTATTGGTTCATTAATTATAATAAATGCACCATAGTAATGTAAGGTATTAGTACTAGGAGAAGCCATGGGCAGAGGATGCTATGGAAACAGTACGCTCTGTCCACGTTTTCTGTAAAATTTAAAAAATAAGGTCAATTCTAAAAAAAACTCACTGGAGAAGACTCTTAAGAGCCCCTTGGACTTCAAGGAGATCAGTCCTAAAGGAGATCAACCCTGAATATTCATTGGAAAGCCTGACACTGAAGCTGAAGCTCCAGTACTTTGGCCACCTGATGTGAAGAGCCAACTCACTGAGAAAGACCCTGATGCTGGGAAAGATGGAAGGCAAAAGGAGAAGCGGGCAAGAGAGGATGAAATGGTTGGATGGCATCACTGACTCAATGGACGTGAATTTGAGCAAGCTCTGGGAGACAGTGAAGGACAGGAAACCTGGCCTGCTGCAATCCACAGAGTCAAAAAGTCAGACCCGGCTAACGATTGAACAGTAACAGCAACCAATGTAAGCTGTTAGTGCCAGGGGAAGCTGTGGGCAGAGGGTGGTATGGAAACTTGGTACTGTCTGTTCACTTTTTTGTAAAATCTAAAATCTAAGGTCAGTTCTAGGGAAAAAAAAACTCATCGAGGGCACTTGGGTTTTCTCATGTGGATTTCCAGTCCCCACCTCTAGATATTCTAATTCAGCAGGTCCAGGAGGGGGAAGTCCAGTGATTTTCTTCTTATTATCCTGAAGGGGTTCTGATCCTTTGAGTTACCGTGGACAAGAAAAAAAAAAAATTCAAAGAAAATCCAGCCATATGCATTGGGTTAGCAAAGCTGGTGCCTGAAGTCTTTTTACGGTTTGGATTGAGGAGTTAGAAAGGCGGAGGGGTGGTGTGGCCCACGTGTCCACTCTGGGTGTCCAGTTCAGGAAGGGAGCCTTCTCCCAGCCAGGAGACTGCCCTCCACGTGGGCCGCCAGCACACAAGGAGCCCCCTCTGCTTTCTCATCACACGGCTCGGCACGTGGTTAGTTCTGCGGCTTTTAACTGTATTTTGAGAATAATGTTATAAATAATTGATCCTCCCAATTAAAATGTTTTTCTTCCAGTTAAAATTTTTATGCATGACCTGAAAAGCTGGCCTATTTAGCCCGCCTCCACCTCTCCACTCAGCCACTCAATTCACTGTTCGGAGTTCTTATTCTCTTAAGATTCTACACAAACACAATCACAACTGCTCTTATAACAAATGGTCGGTGTGTGTTACGTGGCCTCCCCGTTTTGGTAAGCAAGGGTGTTTGGCATCACACTGAGCATGTTATTACTCACTCCCTCACTCATTCATTTATCCTACCAGCAGAGACACTATTGTGGACTCAGCATCCTTCTAGATGCTAGTAAGACAGCTGAGAAAAAGATGATAGGTTTGTCCTTAATGAAACAGGTGATTGTTAGTTGGACTGAATTGTCCCTCCCTCAGTCGCTACAGTCTGATCAATGAAGTCACAGTAAAGCTGATAAATTATTTCAGCTGGAAAATAAGACATTACCATGATAATGTTTAACACAGATGGACTCAATTACAAGAGCAGATATTTTAGATATTCCTCAAAACATTACATCTTGAAGATTTCAGCCGCTCTGAATGCCAGCACTAACCGTCCTGTTTCTGAGTTGGGTTAGTGCTGTCAGAACCTCACCACTGGCTTTGAGGATGGCCCAGCTGGACTTGGGGTCCCCCAGGCCACAGAGTGCCTGGTGGCACCGTTACCTCCATCATCATATGTATGGCTTTGGAGACCTTCAGCATCCTTTGGGGAAAATACACTGAATACACAGGGACCTTTGCCTTTAAAGCACTTAGAATAAAAGGAGAGAAAAAAAAAACACAAAAACTCCCATCATGTGTACTTTCAATCATCGTGCCCTTAAAACCAGAGGAAGTTGATAAACTAGGAAAAAGCCAGAAAACTAAGGGAGAATGAAGTGAATTAGAATATGGAGGCGAGGAGATCATCACAGATGCGGGACACAGGTGGAGTCTATATGAACCTTCCAGAAGCCTAGGTGTGGGAAGGAGAAGAGGGGAGGAAAAACAGGAGGAGGAAGGCAGACTACGGGCACAGGGGTTGGCGTGGAAAGGGTGAAAGAGAAACCGGAGTAGCAGAGGGGAGGGGGTGATGGTTAGCGCCTTTTGAGTACTTCAGTGGTGTGGCCAGTAATGTACACACATCTCTCATTTAATCTGAGCAACAGGCGTTGAGATAGAACACCAAAGGCTGAGCTTCCCAGCGCAGGCTTTGCCCTACCTAAAGCAAAGAGGACAGCGGCTTAGCCCTCTCCCCCTGGGGGCTGCGGCACCTGTCAGCACCTGTGGGCAGGAGCTCTGTGGTCCAAAGGGTCAGCTCTAGCCAGGTGTATACCAGGGACTTGTGGTCCCATCTGTGTGGGGACAGTGCCTGGCCTTGTATCTTCACAAAGAGAAGCTAGCCTCAGCTAGTCTATACAGTGACCCTTGTGCACCCTCGTGGGTGGACTAACTAGAGAAAGGTATCCCTTCCTTGGGGTCTGTGACTTGGACCCCAGGCAGGAACCAGGGCTCGAGGTACACAAGGGCGCCACCTGGGCCCAGGCATGCATCTGGGTGGAGGGGCAGCTCGTATTTCCCCCACAAAGTAGAGAGTAAACCGTGTCAGGCAGCACCGTCCTCTTTTAATATCGAGCATTGAATTATTCACAAGCGCTTTGATAGGGGAGCTGGTTTTCCTCACTCCTATTAATCAAATGGCCAAAGCATAAATTGGCTTTCAAAAGGTAGTTAGAAATAAATTTTATCCTTTAAAAAGGAAGAAGAAGAAGAAGAAAAAAGATGAAGTGCCATCCACAAATCTTCACAATGGAATACCCAGGAAAGATAGACAGTCGTAATAAATAGTAAAACCTTTGTATTGATAATATGCCTGTCTGCAAGGGGTTCAAAGCCTCTTCCTGCATTTTCAAATGTACTCACGCCTCTCAACCTGTGTGTGAGACACGGTGCGCAGGTATCATCATTCCCATTATTAAAAGAACCGATTCAGAAAGATGGAATGCCTGGCATATGCTAATATAATACATCAGCATCTGAGAAAGATTAGATTTCAGCCACCCGATGGCCATTCTGTGGTCGTATACAAGATCGTATAGCTGGAAATGACACCAAGTGGCAGAGCAGCAGTTAGGGTTTAAGACAAGCAAATGAGCGTTTTGGATGGCCATGCTTAGCAGCTGAGATGAATGATGCTTCATTTACTATTATTAATAAACATCCGCCTTCCCGCAATCCCAGAGGCAGACTTGACTGCCCAGCCCGGGCCGGAGCTGACTGGCTTCCAGCGAAGCAGGAGGAGCAGGGCTCAGAGCCTCCAGTGTAAGCACATGACAAGCTGCTTCCCCATTAATAACAATACTTCTTTCACTGGGAGTAGACTGTCTTGGGGGAACTGTGCTAAGCCCTTCGTCTTTCAAAACTCTCATGAGAACCTTGTGAGCAAAGTCTCATTGTCCACGTGGCGCACAGATGTTAAAGGGCCCATCTGAACCCGTTGCCCCTGCTTCAAGGGCAAAGCTGAGACTTTAACTCCGGGGCGCCTCTGACTCAAAAGACATGGGTCTGAAGTACTCTGCTGAGCTCCCTCTAACCAAAGTATGTCCCTAAAACGTGAACACTGATTCTTCTCCGCATCCTTGCAAATGCTGTCCTGCATGTGCGTGCTCAGTTGTGTTCCAACTCTGCAACCCTGTGAACTGTAGCCCACCAGGCTCCTCCGTCCGTGGGATTTTCCCAGCAAGAATACTGGAGTGGGTTGCCATTTCCTTCTCCAGGGGATCTTCCTGACCCAGGGATGGAATCTGCCTCTCCTGAGTCTCCTACACTGCAGGTGGATTCTTTACTGCTGCGCCACCTGGGAAGGTTGGGTGAAGCCTACACAAATTGGTGAGGCCATCTGCTTTCCTCAGCCTACCCACTCACGTGGGAGATACGCTCACAGACACAAACCGGAATAATATTTTACCAGCCCTTTGGGCATCCCTTAGCCCAGTCAAGTTGACAGCTACTATTAACCCTCACATCAGGTTAGTTCTCAGCCAACATTTCTGGAAAAATCGACAAGATTCGACTACATAATATTAGAGTGCATCTCAGGCAATAAAGGTAGTTAGTGTTCTGTGACACCGCCATTTCAAATGTGCCTGTGTGTGTGTGAGCAGGCGCACATACTCCTGGGTCACCAAGAAAACCCTGAGAAGCACTGATTCTGGGTCCCCTCTGCCCCTCAGCTTCCTTGAGCTTCCCTCCTCCCCTCTCGCAGCCACTTCAAAAAGACCCCTGCATCCTGGAACACACCCTGATATGTGGTTTAGGAGACATGCTTGCTAACGATTGGCAGCAAAAGCTAGAAATCTTCCTTTTGGTTCCATGTGCCACCTGGGTTTTCGTTGATTTCATTTTTTGAATTACGTGCGGACTTCATGCTGCAGGAGGAGCTGGTGGCAGGATCTCTGTGAGCCGACGTTGGTGACGCCAACCTGAGTCCACCAGCAGGTCTGGGGTGTGGGGTAAGTCAAATAATTAATAATTCAATGATTGAGGCTTGGAGCAAGCTTGGAACTTGCAAAAGTGGAGGAGAACTTTTAAACCTCTAAACCAAGGCCATCAGGGGCACCAGCTTTGTTGAGTGAATTTATATCTGAGCTAAGCCGGCTGAGAGCAAGAAACGCATAGAGAATGTGACTCAAAGGTGTGGAGAGAGTGCCCCAAGTCTTTCTCCCCATTATAGACTGGCAAGTTTACCGGTACATGGGGACCTTCAGGGACCTGGACTGAAGTACAGACAGAAGCAGCAGGTCCCACTGGAAGGAGGGAGGCCGAGTCCAGACACACGCAGGTGTGTAAGAGGATGCTGCTACCCACCGACCCCACTTTCAGAGTCCCCGAGCTGGCAGTAGGGAAAGAAATGAGAGAACAGCAATGTCAGGCAGGGGCTGGGTGTCCTGCTTCCCTCCCTCTGCCTTCATCAGTTCGGGCTGCCTAAGGAAAAATCGTGAACTATGTGGCTTAAATCTTAAACAATAGACATTTATTTTCTCATAGAGCTGGGGGTCTGAGATCAGGGGGCCAGTGTGGTCGGGGTCTGGTAAAAGTTCACTTCCTGGCTTGCAGCTGGCTGTCTGCTCCCCAGGGAACCCACAGGGTGGAGAGAGAGAGAGCTCCGGTGTCTCTGCTTATAAGGCCATCAGTTCAATCAGATCTAAGCACCACGCATGTGACCTCCCGAGCCTTTATTCCTTCCATGAAGGCCATAGATCCAAATAGTCACCCCGTGTTAGGGCTTCAACAAGTGAACTCAGCATGGGGTGGGGATACAATTCAGTCCTGGTGTCTCCCAGGTGGCGTTAGTGGTAAAGAATTCACCTGCCAATGCAGGAGATACAAGAGACGCGGGTTTGATCTCTGGGTCAGGAAGATCCCCTGGAGAAGGAAATGGCAGTCTGCTCCAGTATTCTTGCCTGGAAAATCCCATGGATGGAGAAGCCTGGCGGGGTTACAGTCCATGGGCTCGCAGAGTTGGACACAACTGAATGACTGAGCTCAGCACTCGGCACAGCACAGTCCACCCCGTAGCACTCCCATTTCAGCACATAGCCTGACCCTGCACTGATCCCCTGTCCTTCCTCCACACCAGCCAAGACTAGAGGAGCCCTGCCAGCTGAAGGCAGGTACGATCTGGGGGCAGAAAGTAGTTACAGAAGTCAGGGCACCCCTCCCCACCCCGCAGGGAAAGAGGCTTAGCCTGGCACGCTAAGGAGACTTACCTGACTATGTGCTGAGCTTCCAGCTGGTTTCCCATCCGACCAGCCATCCTTTTGTTTTCCCCGTAAAGAAGGTGGAAAATTCAAATAAAAACCCTCTCACATCACCCAGATCTCCAGAGGGTACAATTAATAGAGGTCTTTCGGTCTCTAACTCACATGTTTCGTGAATGCTTGTATTTTTAGCCAATGTGTTGAATGACTTTGTAATTAAAAAAAGTAACACTTTATAAAAACAGCACAAAAAAACACTTTATAAAAACACACAGTAATAACACAAGCGACTCACTGAGTAAATATGCAAGGGTGATGAAAGCCCTTGGCTGGCGTTCTATAAAGTGCCACGAAAGGGTGGGATTTGCAGAAAGAACTGCCTCTGAGGGGGCTCTTTTCCAGTCTACTACATGATTGCAGAGGGTAGAGTGAAAAGATCGTTTCTCTATGCCAAAAGAAAGTCAAGGAAACAAGTTTAGCTGCGTGCGTAAAGGTAGTGATGCATCCCACCGCAGCTAGAGCAGATGGGAGCCACACTAGAAACTTCTAGAAGCTTCACAACTCCTGGAAATTCCTGTCGCCTGATTAGGTTGGGAGCTACCCACACCTGATTCCCTTCCCCATCCAGGGTGGTTGAAATCCATGCCTGCTCTCAACCGTGTCCTGAGTATAAAGAAAGCATCCTTTCTCTTTCAGACAACGGGGTAGCAACTGCAGGCTGGAATGGTGAAAGGGCTTTATTAGAGCGCCAAGTGTGGGTAGCGGCAGCCACTGGGCCCCGGCTTTATTAAACTGTAGCTCTTCCCCGCTGGCACCTTGTTATTGCCAGGGCTATTGTGAGGCTGCATGAGGAGCATGCGAGGCTAAGGGGAGAGTTTTAAAAAGGAAAGATGAGCCCAGACACAGGAGAGGGTGCTTCTGCTTATCAATGCACAGGAAAGCTTGGGGCGAACAGTCGTGCAGAACGTTCACACGATGGAGAGGAACTGGGTCTGCTCGGCTGCATCCCACGCTTGAGCCCCATGATTGGAGATGGGGTTCCCTTGCGGGCTCCCTTGTGTGGCTTTACGGGACCACTTCCCGCACTGTTTCTCTCTCCGGAGCTGTGCATCCTCCCAGCAAGGATGCCATCAGCACCCAGGCAGCCTGCTGGTTCCAGAGACGTTGTCCTACCGGAGGAAACACTCCACTTTGCTGCTGTCAAGTCCCTGCCTTGCAACAGAGGCGAGGGCCCCCCCGGGGTGCCAGCCCAGGAGGGGAAGAGCTCTGTGATCCCTGAGAAGGACCCAGAGGGTTTTGCTCACAGTCCTAGGCTCTCTGCTTCTCGTTTCCTCTGGTCAGCATGCCCCGAGGAGCCTGTGCAACTGTAGACGGTGCAGGTCTGTCCGGTCTCAGCCACACAGAGCTGCCCTGGGCCCCATCTGTGGATGGGTCACCCCGCACTTGCCAGCCTTAGTGCAGAGAGAGCCCTGTCCCCACGCAGCATCACTGGTGACAACCCCAGGCCTTCCCTGACTGGAGAGAGGTCTCTGCAGCCTTAGGTGCCTGGACCATTTGTCTCCTACTCTCTGCCCATCTTTGTGCCTTTTCCTCCTCTGTCTCTTCCACTTTTCTAGACAAAGAGAGGCCTCCAGTGGTCCCTGTGTTGCAGCCCGTATCAGCCCCTTAGGGTATGTGTATAAGGAGGCTCCTCAGGGGAAATATGAGCATCCTTTCATCTCTCCAGGTACCACAACCACGAGATGAGAGAGTTGAGCCCGCTGGCATCTGAGCTTCCTTCCAGCCTTAAGAACTCTGGCTGTGCGCCCACAGAGACCCCGGGACCCCACCCCTGTGCCTTTTCCATAGGAGCCACTGTGAGAAGTCCTCCTGTGGCTGTTCTGTGGAAGGTGGGGCTTTATCCCCCAGCTGCTCAGAGAAGAGCATTAAACGCCCTTGCTCCCACTCTTCAGTTTTTGTATGACTGTCTCTTTCACTTTTCAGGTCTATTAATATTCGCTTTATACATTTAGGTGGTCTTATGTTGGGTGCATTGGAGAAGGAAATGGCAGCCCACTCCAGTATTCTTGCCTGGAGAATTCTATGGGCAGAGGAGCCTGGCGGGCTACAGTCCACGGAGTCACAAAAGAGTCAGACACAACTTAGCGACTAAACAACAACAGCAATGTTGGATGCATGCATGCGTGTGTGTGCGTGTGTGTGTGTGCACGCGCGTGCGTGTGTGCGCACACATGTGTGTGCCTGTGCGTGTGCGTGTGTGCGTGTGTGTGTGTGCACGTGTGTGTGCGCATGTGTGTGCGTGTGTGTGTGTGTGCGCGCGTGCATGCGCTAAGTTGCTTCAGTCATGTCCGGCTCTTCGTGACCCCATGGACTGTAGCCTGCCAGGCTCCTCTGCCCATAGAATTCTCCAGGGAAGAACACTGGAGAGGGTTGCCATACCTTCCTCAAGGGGATCTTCTTGAGCAGGAATCGAACCTGCATCTTCTCTGGCTCCTGCATTGCAGGCAGATTCTTTACTACTGAGCTACCGGGGAAGCCCGTTGGGTGCATAAATATTTACAAGTATTCATAGCCTCTTGTTGGATTGACGTCTTTATCACTCTGTAATGGTCTTGGCTTAAAGTCTACTTTGGATGACTTGCCTGGCTATCCTCGCTTTTTCATTTTCATTTTTATGAAAATGTCAATGACACTTAGAGTAATTATTGATAGACATGTACTAGTTGCCATTTTGGTAATCGTTTTTGGGTTGCTTTGTAATTCCCTCATTCCTTTCCTCTTCTCTTGCTCTCTGTGATTGAGGGCTTTTTGTAGTGGTTTTCTTATATTCCTTTCTCCTTATCTTTTGTGTATCTACTATACGTTTTGCTTTGTGGTTGGTTACCACGAAGCTTACATAAAATACCTAAACACATGTTTATTACAGTCTCTTTTAGGCTGATGATAACCTAACTTTAAATGCATATTAAAGCTCTACATCTTTACCCTTCCCTCCCGATTTTATGTTTTTGATGTCGTAATTCATAACACATTATCATAGTTATTTTAAATAAATAACCATTGTGTAACCATTAACAAATTATTGTACAGTTGTTTTTTAATAATTTTGTCTTTTAACCTTCATACTAGATTTAGAAGTGATTTAGCCACCACCATTACAACATGAGAGTATTCCAAATTTAACCATTTTTTTTTT
>SJYX01004478.1:235360-247661 GCA_006410675.1 Oreotragus oreotragus
GCCTCCCCTCTCTGCCACTAAGTGCTCCCTCTGCTCTGTTTCTAAATGTTTATTTTCAAACCCATGTTCCCAAACGGGAATGATTTAAGCAGTTGCAGAAGGCAACAACTTGGAGGTGTGGGAGGGATGTGTTGAGCTGGGGCTGGTGGCTCGGGTGTGCCTCTGGTGGCACTGGGAAAGGGAGCTGAGCTGCTGGGGGTTTGCCCCAGGAGGCCCATCTGCGGAGATGCTGCTGCTAAGTCAGTTCAGTCATGTCCGACTCTGTGCGACCCCATAGACGGCAGCCCACCAGGCTCCTCCGTCCCTGGGATTCTCCAGGCAAGAACACTGGAGTGGGGTGCCATTTCCTTCTCCAATGCATGAAAGTGAAAAGGGAAAGTGAAGTCGCTCAGTCGTGTCTGACTCCCAGCGACCCCGTGGAGTGCAGCCCCCCAGGCTCCTCTGTCCATGGGATTTTCCAGGCAGGAGTACTGGAGTGGGGCGCCATTGCCTTCTCCCGCCCGCAGAGCAGGGCCCTGCATTGCAGACTTTCCCCTGATCCTCTTCTGGCTCAGAGCCCTAGAGGAGACACGGGACCATGAGAGCCTGGGGGAGGAGTCTGTCCTGGATCAGGACTGAACAGGGCCGTGCCTGGAGCCAGACATGCCCCCCGCGACCAGAGGCACCGCTGGAACCCCAGGGCCTTATCTCAGCCTCCTTGAGATTGGTGGTGAGCAAGGTGTTTGTTCTGAGACCTAGGCAGATGGAGCCCCTGAAACCACAAGTGAAATCATGACAAAAGTGAGAGGGAAATGGAAATGAGCTGAAGGAAGGGAAAGAACGCCAAGCGCAGAAGCTGAGAGGAGAGAGCGGTTCATATTAAAGACGCCTGAGAACAGACGGGCATGACTTGCTTTGGTGTGGGGATGTATCCCCTCTTTGTCAGAATGTGAAGCTGTCAGACAGCGTGCTTCTAGGAACCCAACAGGACATGTGTTTCCACAGTGTCTTTTTCTCTCCTAGTCTCACTGATTATTCATGGAGCTCCTAGTGGGTGCCAGATACAGTGCCAAGCAGTTGATATCATCAGAGTCAACCTTCAGAAGGTTAGTCACTCAGTCACGTCCGACTCTTTGCAATCCCACGGACTGTATGTGGCTCACCAGGCTCCTCTGTCCTTGAAATTGTCCAGGCAAGAATACTGGAGTGGGTTGCCATTTCCTTCTCCAAAACCTTCATAAAACCTTGAGAGACAGACACTATTATCCCATTTTAAAGGTGAGAAAAATGAAGTTCAGAAAAGGTAGCTGTCTTGGGCAGGCAGCGGGGACAGCTGGAATTGGGGACTCTTTTTCTGGAGTTCTTGATCCTTCTACTTAAGTGTATTGTCCCTCTTTCTTTGCTTTCTTTTCCTGCTAATTGGCAAAAGGTCATGATGATCATCACTTTCTCTTTTTTCTAAGGATTCTTTAAAATTATATGTGTTCTTTTGGCTGCGCTGGGTCTTCGGTCACACGGGATCTTCGATCTTCCTTGAGGCAGGTAGGATCTTTGGTTGCGGCTTGGGAGCTCGTAATTGCATCATGTGGAGTCCAGTTAGTTCTCTGACCAGAGATTGAACCTGGGCCCCCTGCATTGGGACCACAGAGTCCTAGCCACTGGGCCATCACTGTCTTTCTTAAACTAATAAGATTTGCAAGTGCACACTCAAAGTTTGTTCATTCAGTAAAGACTTAGTTGAATTCCTACTGTGTGCCAAGCAACATGGCTTCCCTGGTGGCTCAGCAGTAAAGAATCTGCCTGCCAAGCAGAAGTCACGAGTTCAGTCCCTGGGTGGAGAAGATCCCCTGGAGAAGGAAATGGCAACCCACTCCAGTATTCTTGCCTGGAGAGTTCCATGGACAGAGGAACCTGGTGGGCTACAGTCCATGGGGTCACAAAGAGTGGACATGACTTAGCTACTGAGAATGCATGCATGCCAAGGAGCACACCGGCATGAAGACATGTGAGCTGCACAAGAACCCCAGGAAATGCCCTTCTCCCCAGGTGATGTCTTCTCCTGGTGTATTGTATCACTGCTTCTAGCAGGGCTTCAGGATGTAATCTGAACAAGTGCAGGCCAGGAAATTTAGAGCTGCAATTCCTTTCCTGTACCATCAGAATCATGTGGGTTTCTTAGAAAAATAATCTGTAGGTGAAATACAGATTTCTTCGGTGGTCGGAAACCTGGGTCACGGTACTAGCATCACTATGCCCAGGTAAGCTGTGTGACTCCCTGGGCCTCAGTTTCCCCATTTGTCCAACCAGGGCTTGGGCCACATGATCACTATGTGCTTCTCAGCTCTAACATTTCATCAGCTTAACCAATTTCTCCACTTCGATCCACTGTCCAGGTGAATGAATCCTGAGGCCCATTTTGAAAACGTGAGCTGTTGGCAAGTTTTTCTTATCCCTAAGCTTTAGGTTCTCCTGGTGACATACAGCTTCGTCAGTTGGTTTCGTTTCTGCACCTCTCTGAGTCATTTGTCATTTGCAGACGCTTTATCTTTGTCATGGTTACCAACGTTCATTTCCGTAAGGGAGAGGCACATACCCCAAATCTAGAAGTATACTTAATTATGAGCTATATGCTTTCCTCAGAAAGCAACCTAAAGTCAAGAAACTGCTAATGGAATCCTTTCAATGTAGCCAAACCACTTGCATTATTATAAAGAGAGAATAAAAAGTAGAGGCAACGTATTTTTGTTTGCCTGATCTGCACTTTTATATAATCAGATTACTTTCACGTGAGATGCAAGAACAGAATTGAAAAGTCTGCTCAGGTTGGTACAGTTTGTTTAAGACAGGGGCCAGACGCAATTTTTTTTTTTTTTTTTTTTCCTAGAAACTTTAAAAAACTCATTTCTGTCTTCCTGGTGATTTCCTGACTATCAATGGTGATACATTCTATGCCAACTATATATGTCATACAAATATAATCCTTCACCAATCCTTCCAGAACAGCTATTGCTGTGCCCATGGTGTGGATGGGGACACTGCAGTTCAGGGAGGGTACGTCATCTATGCAAGTTCATTTGGATGAGGAGTGGGAGATGTAGGGCTCAAGTTCGGTTCAGTGTAAGCCCAAATGATTACACTTTCTCTGCGTGGAAGAGAGAGTATCCATACTCAGTCACTGCCTGGAAGCCAGAGAAAAGTGTACAAAAATCCAGATTATTTAAAACACAACCAGAAATTTGCAAGAGAAAGTGGCTCTGTAAGGCTTTTTCCACAAAACAAGAAGGAAAAGTAGGCTAATCTCAGCCCAGTACACCTTTATATGAATTAGTAAAAGGTACCCCTTCCTGGCTCCCAGGTGGCTCAGATGGTAAAGAACCTGCCTGCAACTGGGGAGACCTGGGTTCCATCCCTGGGTCAGGAAGATCTCCTGGAGAAGAGAACGGCTATCCACTCCACTATTCTTGCCTGGAGAATCCCATGGACACAGTCCACAGTGTCGCAAAGAGTCAGACATGACTAAGTGCCTAACACTTCCACTTTCATTTCTTCCTGGAGGCGGGTACCCCCACATGCCAGTGGCTTGTTGTGTGCAGGGGGATGACCTTCCATCCCTCGTATAGGGGACCCTGGCCTAGGGGACACTTCAGACATCACTACCCTACGGACGGAGAAGGGAAGGTACCAGTAAGCAGAGAGGGGCCAAGGGTCACCAGGAGGGTCTCCGGATGTTGGAATGGCTGGCGACCAGAGAAAGATGGCCATATTTATTTCATGATCTCCAAACATTTATACTTCTCACTCTTTCTTTTACTTTGCAAATAGTTTAGTGGGCAGAGGGAAACTCTTATGGTTGAAGAGGTTTAACTTCATTTCCAGATGCCAAGTCAGTTGACCACGCTTCCAAGAAATGGTTGGGCTAAAGGCCAGGGCAGAAGTAGCACCCAGCTCTTCTTACTAAATTGTCCCAGCCGAAGTTCAAGGAGTCTGGGAGGTATTCCCTTCTGATAACTAGGCTGCTGCTCTGATAGTTTGTGCCTGTGACTGTCTGCTGTGTCTTGGTTTCTCCTTCTCCTCTGCTTTCTTTAGCTCATCTACGTCTCTGCGCAGTCTGTGATGTTTGGGCTTTAATTAATAATAGTAATAATAAATAATAACAATACAAGGATGGAGATGGAGGAGGCCGAGGAGGAAGGAAAAAAAAAAAAATCACATGGACTAAGATAGCCCAGCGTGAAAATGTTAGTTGCTCAGTTGTGTCTGACTCTTTGGGACCCCGTGGACTGTAGCCCCCCAGGCACCTCTGTCCATGGGATTCTCCAGGCAAACCAGTACTGGAGTGAGTTGCCGTTTTCTCCTCCAGGGGATCTTCCTGACCCAGGGATCGAACCGTGTCTCTTACGCCTACCTGTCTTGGCAAATGGATTCTTTACCGCTTGCGCCACCTGGGAAGCCCCTTCACACTTATAGGTATTTCATAAGTGTTTGTTTCAGGTGAATTAAGTTATACATTGGAAAAAATAACTGAATTTTGTTGCAAATGTGAGGGAAAACTGTGAGAATGTGTGTGTGTGTGTGTGTGTACAGTGAAGAGATGATAGGGAGAGGCAGCCTAAGGGGAGAGTTATGGAATATGAGAGAAAGTGGACCCATCTGTCTGCTTGAGGAGCACTGCCTGTAAATCAGAAGGAGAAAATCATTGGTGACTTTTGCCATCAAACTGGGATGTGGGGAAAACCTCAAAATCACTCAGTGAGAAGAGTGGCTAAGATGGGGGCATAGTTCTGTCCACTGCAGGAAAACCGCTCCTCCCGCTCCCCCCAGTTTTGGAGGGAGCTCAATTTATTCCCTCCTTTCCCTGTGAGCAAAGGCTCTTGCCTACTTCTCTGGGTCCCAGATCATCAGAGAAATAACCTGGGCCAGGGGTGGTAGTCAGGGGCGTGGAGATGTGAAAGCCTTCTTTCTCCATCTTCCAGCTTTTCTTACTGTTAAATTGTGGATTGAGAGTGGTTTTAAAAATTCACATAACAATTAAAATAAGATGCTTTTAAAAAGCAAATGCCATTTGTGTATTGGCTCTCTCACTCTCTCTCTCTCTCTCTCTCTGCCATCTCCTCCCTTCTCTTCTCTCCCCTCCCTATGCCCCTATGCATATCATGTATTCCGTTTATTCCAGTTCATCTGTGGTCTGAGTGAGCGGTTTGTGACGAAGCTGGAGCACTTCTTCTGGAAGGTGTACCTTGCGTGCTGCAGGGCAGAGGTCCCCAGCCTTTTTGGCACCAATGGCTGGTTTCATAGAAGACCATTTTTCCATGAACCAGTGAGGCTAAGGATGGTTTTGAGAGATGTCATAGCTCAGTTGGTAAAGAGTCTGCCTGCAATGCAGGACGGGAAAGGCAATGGCACCCCACCCCAGTACTCTTGCCTGGAAAATCCAATGGACGGAGTAGCCTGGTGGGCTGCAGTTCATGGGGTCGCTAACAGTCGGACAGACTGAGCGACTTCACTTTCACTTTTCTCTTTCATGCATTGGAGAAGGAAATGGCAACCCACTCCAGTATTCTTGCCTGGAGAATCCCAGGGATGGGGGAGCCTGGTGGGCTGCCGTCTATGGGGTCACACAGAGTCAGGCACGACTGAAGTGACTTAGCAGCAGCAGCAGGTCCTGCCACCTCTCTCATTATACTCACGGCCCTTCCTGTCACTTTTGGAAAAACAAGCAAATTAGGTTTGCCAGCAAATTCCATTAAATTAGGTACATTTCATTTTTGTGAAGTTGAAAATTCAAAAATTGGTTTTGGATCCACAAGCCAAGATCTTATAAGCCAAGGGCAAGATCATCTTCTTACAAAACCCTGATTTTCCCAGCCTTGGTGTTTCTCTTCTAAGAGATGGTATGACGATTCTAAGCCACTCTGTTAAACTTTCTTTTCATAGAAAGTTTATTCATCTACCAAAGTACTCAACTCGCTCTTCAGGGAATTAAGGCCAGAGGGGGACAGGAATGGTGAGTGCGAGTTGGATTTATCACACCCATATTTATGTGTGTGGCGGCCGTGTTCTCCCCTCCAGCACGCGTGTACCTTAGTGACTGCATCATGCTCATATTTATGGAGACCTGGTCATGTGGGAGGCACTCAGTGACCAGTATACAAGAAGCACAACAGTTCTAGGGCAATTACAGGGCTTCTGACACAACACGACATACACGCACTAGATCTCTCCCGGTGTTTTGAGTGGCTTCGAACATTTTTTAATACTGCTACTCAGAGCTGTTTCTTCGTATAAGCACAGAATTATAACATCCTGCCTCCTGATTTGCTGTACAGTAAAATTACCTTAATTGGGCCCAGCATTTGGAATTTGTATTAATTAAGGCACGTGATCTTATTGGGTAAGAAGTTTGAATGAAGGGTTGTAATTTAGAAATCTGTAAGTTTATGAGATCTACACTTCTTACACAATGTTTGTACAAATGAAATCCTAGATTCATTTAGCTAATTTTCCTTATTAGTACCCCATTCATTTCTGAGTTTATAGCGAAAAAAGAAAAAAGAAGAAAGAAATACTGTAACGTAATTATTAGTATTTCTTTAAACAAATCCTAGAGGAAGAATGTTTTTTAAAAATTAATTCAAATGAGGCTCACACGCTCCCATTTCTCAAAATAATAAGAAATTTTACTCTATTTAATTCCATTTCCTAGCAGCTCTCTTTATCTATGTGAGAAGAAAGGTAGCGAAGCCTTGGGGAGGAGACGTGGTGGCTCAGAGTGACAAAGCTAAAGTCCCGTGTTTCTAGGGGCTGTTAGGCAGATGCCATTTCCTCCTCCGGACCTACTATGGCCAAGAGTCTCGTCACCTTTGCTACTGACCACAGCTTCCCCTTGATCGTTACATGTGTTTGTTTCCTGGCCTGGTTTTCCTACAGCAACCAGAAAAAAAGTAGGATTGTCACCTTCCTTTTCCCACAGCTCAGGAGTCGGGACACATTTTGATGAGGCTTTATCTAAGGGGGTGGGTATGGGCATAAGGAGATGTCATAAAGGAAAGCCTCGCCCACCACCAGGATCTCCCCTTTGGCGCACCTCCTCTGGGAAGCCTTCCTGGGACCCTTACCAGGCCTGGATGAGTTGTTTTTGCTCTCCTGCACTTAGGAGCAACATGCAAAGAATAGAAGTTTTAGAGCCTCACAGCTCAAGCTGGGATCCCAGGGCTGAGAAACCTGTACATAAATCAGGAAGCAACAGTTAGAACTGGACATGGAACAACTGACTTGTTCCAAAGAGGAAAAGGAGCACGTCAAGGCTGTATATTGTCACCCTGCTTATTTAACTTACATCATGAGAAACGCTGGACTGGAAGAAACACAAGCTGGAATCAAGATTGCCAGGAGAAATATCAGTAACCTCAGATACGCAGATGACACCACCCTTATGGCAGAAAGTGAAGAGGAACTAAAAAGCCTCTTGATGAAAGTGAAAGAGGAGAGTGAAAAAGTTGGCTTAAAGCTCAACATTCAGAAAATGAAGATCATGGCATCCGGTCCCATCACTTCATGGGAAATAGATGGGGAAACAGTGGAAACAGTGTCAGACTTTATTTTTCTGGGCTCCAAAATCACTGCAGATGGTGACTGCAGCCATGAAATTAAAAGACGCTTGCTCCTTGGAAGGAAAGCCATGATCAATCTAGACAGCATATTCAAAAGCAGAGACATTACTTTGCCAACAAAGTAGATCAGTCCTGGTTGTTCATTGGAGGGACTGATGTTGAAGCTGAAACTGCAATATTTTGGCCACCTGATGCCGAGAGCTGACTCATTTGAAAAAACCCTGACGCTGGGAAAGATTGAGGGCAGGGGGAGAAAGGGACGACAGAGGATGAGATGGCTGGATGGCATCACTGACACGATGGACATGGGTTTGGGTGGACTCCAGGAGTTGGTGATGGACAGGGAGGCCTGGCATACTGTGGTTCATGGGGTCGCAGAGTTGGACATGACTGAGCGACTGAACTGAACTGAACCTTAGGCAAGGTCTCTGAGTCTCTTTCAGTTTCTTTCCTTAAACAAAGGGGATAATAAACTTACTGGAGGGTTTTGTTCTCGTTTTTTAGATGCTCAGTCGTCTTCTGCTCTTTGCCACTCCATGGACTGTAGCCCGCCAGGCTCCTCTGACCATGGGATTCTCCAGGCAAGAACACTGGAGTGGGTTACCATTTCTCTCTCTGGGGGATCTTCCCGACCCAGGGATTGAACCCTCATTACTTGTATCTCCTGCATTGTAGGTGGATTATTTCCCATGCACCACCTGGGAACCCCTATCGGAGAGTAGAGGGAGGATTAGAGATAATTAGCTTTAACATACATAGTACCAGAATAGATAATACTCAAAAATGGTAACTCTTTTTATTTTAACAACACTTCCCACACTGTTCTCTGATCATGTTTACCTATCCGGCATCTCCTTAGGACTGTGAACTTTACTAAAGGATGTTTCTCTATCCCTAGACGCTGAGACAAAATCTGGCATGGAGGGGATATTATATGAATGTATTTTGGATGAGTGAATCAGTGAGTCCATGAGAATGCCTGGATACATCTTTAATAGCCTGATTTGGTTCATCCATCATGGAGCAAACTTATTTCTCGAAACACATTGATAAAGAATCTGCCTGCCAATGCAGGAGATGAAAGAGATGAGGGTTCAATTCCTGGGTCAGGAAGATCCCCGGGATTAGAAAATGGGAACTTGCTCCAGTATTCTTGTCTGGAAAATTCCATGGGCAGAGGAGGCTGGCAGGCTACAATCCATAAGATCACCAAGAGTCAGGCACAACTGAGCGACTGAGCATACACACACATATTTGAGATGAGACTATTTATTCTAACCAGTAAGGAAATCAGTAAAAAAGAAAGGAACAAAGTAAAGAAGTTGGATTCAATATTTTGGTTCTTAAAAATGGAGCATGCCCATGGATCATTATAAAACTCAGTATATGAAATCAAGACGTAACTGGCCGTGTCACAGGCTAGAATGTGCACATTTTGTGCTTTCAAATGATGGGTGTAAAATGAAAAACTGGAACATGGCAGCTTTTTTCCTCCACCTCAACCCCCAGCATCTCTCATTTATCGGCAGGACGATCACTATTTTCCTTCTAGGTGCCACTCATGGGGAGCATTGAGATCTTACAGAAACTTGCAGAATGAACAATTGTTGGCATCTCTTTGGGAAGAAGAGAAAAAAAGCCAAAGCTTTGATAGATTTTAAACTGCAGCCCTCCTGGGATGCTCCAAATGGCTCATAAATACAGCTAGTAGAATATTGCCTACGTGTATTTTCCACTTACACTCACCTTTGAGTTCTGCTCTGGCCCCTTGAGAATCAATACACACAATAACAGAATTGCTGATGTATTAATCTTTTCTGCTGATCTAAGCACTTTTTTTTTTTTCCCTACCAAAGTGGGATTACGGATGGGGGAGGAAGTGAAATCTAGACCATTCTGAAAGTAATGGGGGGAAAATTTAATTTCCAGACTTCAAGAAATACACTCTTTCTCTTTTTCTAACCTCACTAAGGCATCCTGATGGAGTGCCCTGGCTGGCCCAGAGCCAGGGTCTTCAGGTTAAGCCAAAGGTCTTCAGATTATCACAACCATCTTTGTTTTGTGACCTTCTTAAGACAAAGCCAACCCTCCAGGTCACATCTGGGCCAGAAGTCCCTTTAGAACACTAAGCCTCTTTCTCCAGAGCTGTAGCCTCTGCCCAAAGGGTTTCATGACCATTTCTGTAGCCTCGCATGGCAGTTTTTGGGGATCGTGAGAACTTTCATTTGTGAATAGACTTCATCAGGGGGAGCTGGTGGTGAACATCCACAGGTGGGGAAGGAAGGAGGAAGATTCCTACTGGAGACGAGTCTGAGAAGGAGAACGTCCTAACCTAAATTCTCAGCATGAAATGAGTAGGGTCGTATTGTGCTAGGAGGCGTCAGAGGAAGAAACAAAGGGTGAGGAGAACTGGATCTGTGGTGGCCTTGATTCTCTGCTGCAGCTTCTCTTGGAGATGAAGAGACTGACAAGCACTGGAGGGGGAAAAATCGACTCCTTTATTTTTGTTTTGCTTTTGTTTCTCTTCCTGCTCCTTAGGACACTGGTAAGATTCTGATCCAACAGATAAACAGATGAACGGTATACAACTTCCTCCACCTCAGGGTGAGGCATGAAGTCAAAGGGCAGGGGGCAGGGAGCATGGTTTGAGGGTAAGAGAGTGCTGGGCTTACGTGGCAGGACCTTTCCTTCTTGGGTAAATTGCTTCACCCTTAGGATCCAGGATCCTCCTCTCAAAAATGGCAACCATCCTGTCAGCTTCTGCCATGTAGGGAAGGGTGGATATCTTTTCCCTCTGACTTTCTAGGCTCTTGGTTAGGATCCCTATAACATCAACAACTCATGTTTATTCAATGTAAGTTTTACACCACAGGGGGCCCTTCACCAGAACATGAAGACTGGAAGAAACTGCTGAACCCAGGTACTTTATGCTAAGCTTGATGAAGAGTGGGCAATCAGGGATAGGATGAAGGGTACAAGGTAAGTCTAGTGGACGGGTGGAGACTTGGCCAAGCCTAGGTGTCCCTCTCTGTGTTCCATTGTCTTAGGAAACAAGGATGCTTCTCTCCAGGTTAGAGAGAGCCCTTCTCACACGAGGGCTTTACAACCTACTTCAGGGGAAAACCAGAAAGTCCCTCCTGCAAGCGCCGCTTCCCAAATCCTAAAAGTATTCAGTATGCCAAGGTATCATATTTTGGGGAACCTGGTCACCGAGTTGTGAGGATCAAGCAAGACAATGAACAGCTGTGGACTCTGCTTAGTTCTATGACAATCCTGGGGGAATACACGGTGTGAGTCCCATCGAGGGGGCAGGATTCCAGCCCCATGGGAGAACTGAGCCTTTCACTATTCTGGGGACAGCAGCAAAGTCCCTTCTAGAGGCTGCATCAGGGGCCCAGAGTCTGACAGTGGCGAGGTCCTGGCCAGAGTGACTGTGTGACAAGATCCAGGCTGTGTCCCCACTGCTCAGCCTTCCTTGATTCCTGCTCATTTTCAGAGCTCAGTTTTCTAGCCTTCCATTCTGACACTGTTTCAATAATTTTCTGCTCAGAATTAATCAGCTGTGTCTTTTTGCTTGAATCCAGGAATGCTGACCATTACAAACTTGAAGTGTATGACACAGCCAGGGCACACAGTCAGGCGCTCTGCATAGAAGACTCTCAGTACCTGGTACCTATTGCTAGAATTACCTTAATGGCATATTACTATACTTGACATTCCAAGATTTCATATCTGATGCTTCATCTATTCCGATGTCCAGGATGTGTCATATTTTGCTGGGGTACCAATTTAAACTGGGAAGAATACACATTAGATTATTCCTTGTTTGATTTTTTTATTATGGGGAATATATGTCATTTATGATCCTCAAAAATAATAAATATATTTACATTTTAAAAGACACATGACTGATTTGAGTTAGACATGACTGAGCGACTTCACTTCACTTCAGACTCATAAGCAACAAAGCTTTGGAGATTTATTAACCTTAGAAATGGCAACCCACTCCAGTACTCTTGCCTGGAGAAGCCCATGGAGGGAGGAGCCTGGTAGGCTACAGTCCATGGGGTCTCAAAGAGTCAGACACGACTAAGCAACTTCACTCACTCAGAGTAACAACTAGCAGGCCTAGATTATAAGAGAGAGAAATGTATTCTGTAATTATATTTTAGAATGGCACCCCATGGCTGTATATTGTCACCCTGCTTATTTAACTTATATGCAGAGTACATCATGAGAAATGCTGGACTGGAAGAAACACAAGCTGGAATCAAGATTGCCAGGAGAAATATCAGTAACCTCAGATATGCAGATGACACCACCCTTATGGCAGAAAGTGAAGAGGAACTAAAAAGCCTCTTGATGAAAGTAAAAGAGGAGAGTGAAAAAGTTGGCTTAAAGCTCAACGTTCAGAAAACGAAGATCATGGCATCCAGTCCCATCACTTCATGGGAGATAGATGGGCAAACAGTGGAAACAGTGTCAGACTTTATTTGTGGGGGGGGCTCAAAAATCACTGCAGATAGTGATTGCAGCCATGAAATTAAAAGATGATTACTCCTTGGAAGAAAAGTTATGACCAACCTAGATAGCATATGCAATAGCAGAGACATTACTTTGCCGACTAAGGTCCATCTAGTCAAGGCTATGGTTTTTCCTGTGGTCATGTATGGATGTGAGAGTTGGACTGTGAAGAAGGCTGAGCGACTTCA
>SJYX01004478.1:248476-272415 GCA_006410675.1 Oreotragus oreotragus
TTGACTCATTGGAAAAGACTCTGATGCTGGGAGGGATTGGGGGCAGGAGGAGAAGGGGACGACCAAGGATGAGATGGCTGGATGGCATCACGAACTCGATGGACGTGAGTCTGGGTGAACTCCGGGAGTTGGTGATGGATAGGGAGGCCTGGCGTGCTGCGATTCATGGGGTCTCAAAGAGTCGGACATGACTGAGTGACTGAACTGAACTGAACTGAACCCCATGGAAGGGCAGGGTCTTCTGGTCAGATTTACCAGCTCTAAAGAAACTTCAGTGGTTAAAGAAAGAAAGTCTAAGAAAATAAAGTTTAATATTCTGAATTAAGGCCTGGGTTATAATCTATACTCAACTGATAGTCTGCTAATAGAGATACTTGGTCTGTTCTCAAGCTTGGTCTGCATGGACCAGCACCAGAACATCTTGTCAGTCAGCCAAGTCCTTGCCACTCAGAGAATGGTCCCCAGACCAGTAGCATCATTATCGCCAAGGAGTCTGTTAGAAATGTAGGCTCTCGGGCCCTATCCACACCTACTGTATCAGAATCTGTATTTCACAACATTCCCTGGTGATTCATAAGCATATTAAAATTTGAAAAGTATTGATAAGTAACTTGGTCATTAACAGCTGAGAGAAATGTCAAAGCTAGTTTCCCCAAACCAGATGGGGATACAATTTATAACCCATTTTCAATTATCAATGATTTACTCTGGAGTTGTTAACGTAAATGAGTACTATATTCTTTAAGGAGGCAACTCAAGGAAATTTCTGTCTTGCCTCCTATAAAATGAGCATATTTTTGTATTATTTTCCCTTCAGATTGAGGGGGTGAGGGCAGTAGAAGCCTCTTTTCTGTTTTATCTGCCTCTGGCTTGAAGTGAGTATGTAAAGGGCAGAGGAGAAAGTCATCTTAAATTATCGACATCTCTGAAAAGTAGTGATTTCATCTTCTGTGGTAGGACTGGGTCAGCTCTCATCTTGCTCGAGCCATTTGTCCAGGACCAGAGGTTCCTGAACTAGAAATAGATAAGTATAATCAGCAGAATGGATTAGATCCTGAGGAAGCCATTATCATGGAGTGTCAGTGAGTAAAATTAACATGTATTTTTAATAAGTCTGTAATTACTTATTCTACAATAGACCATATGGTCTGTTCTCTTTCATGGACTCAAACACTTAAGCCTTCAAATGCTGTTTAGTTTTACACACACACATACCTCTTCCCTGCAAAGAAAACAAAAGAATCACTTTTCAAGCTCCACAACTTTCCTTAAGGAGTAAAAATTCAACTTGCTGTCAAAGCCAGGACTTTTACACCTGTGTCTAGAAAGCTAGTGAGACATCTTGTCTTGTACCTTGTGCCTCACGCTTTCTTTTAATTTGTTGACTCAATAGTCTGAGCTGAGGGCAGCCAGGCTGTGCTAAGTTTTCAGCTGTTGGTATTGATTTCCTTGTTTTTGTGAATTTTTGTGTCAGACCTGGCATTGTTATTTAAATGGATCATTGAGTGTTTTTCGATTAGAATTCCATTACATTGAGAAACAAACAACCCTCGCTACGCTCAAGAAGAAAATGCCTTCATCCCCCCTCTTCTAGATTGCAAGTATTTTTTTAGTCAGGTCTTTTTATGATAGTCTCATGAACATACTTTCAGAGACGCGTGCATTTTATGACTTCACTTGGGTCTTTTTAAAACTGCCAATTAAGCAACACCCCTAAAATTTTTTTTCTCCTCTAAAAGGCTGCAGGAAGTCTCATCTTGCTATCATTGCCTTACAAGGGGTCCACAAAAAATTGCTACCTTGCAACACATTCTGAGGAATGGGGTAATAAATGCCGGCCTTTAGGGGGACTGATCAGACAGTTTAAGATGCTAGTGTATTTTGAAAATACACTAACTGAATTTTTAAAAGTCAAGCTGATCACCAAGGACAATTTCACCTCTTAAATAAATAAGAGATGTAGATTTGGTTGAAGAATGGAATGTGGATTACCCAGGCCCACAGCCTGTTTATGGGAGTCCTTGAGCTGGAAATTTGGAACTTCGGTCCTTGAGTTGGAAATATCTGCAATTGGGAAAGCCACATTGCAGAGAAGACTTGGGAGTCGAGGCTCCATTTGCCTTTTTAAAATTTTTAACTCAGTGTTTTCAACAATCAAGAAAAGGGGTTCAGGGCTTCCTTGGTGGTCCACAGTGGTAAAGAATCTCCCTGCCAATACAGGAGACACAGGTTCGATCCCGGATCCAGGAAGATCTTACATGCCACGCAGCCACCAAGCCTGTGCGCCACAACTATTGAGCCTGCGCTGTAGAGCCCGGGGGTCCAAACTACTGAGCCCACGGCCACAGCTACCGAAGCCCAGGCGCCTTCAGCCCCTGCTCCACAACGGGAGAAGCCACTGTAAGGAGAGGCCCAAGCGCCGCAACTCAGAGTAGCTTGCACCGGTCACAGCTGGAGACAAGCCTGTGCAGCAGTGAAGACCCAGCAAGGCCAAAAATAAATAAATCAATTACAATTATTATTTTCTAAAAGCGGCGTTCAGACTTAGGACAGGCTGTCCGGTTGTAATCTATTCGTTCTCATGGAACCACATGCAACCACTGGGTAGAAAGAGGGGCTAAAGATCCCTGTGCCAGGTCCTGTATGGGAAGCCCTGGGACCNAAGCCTGTGCAGCAGTGAAGACCCAGCAAGGCCAAAAATAAATAAATCAATTACAATTATTATTTTCTAAAAGCGGCGTTCAGACTTAGGACAGGCTGTCCGGTTGTAATCTATTCGTTCTCATGGAACCACATGCAACCACTGGGTAGAAAGAGGGGCTAAAGATCCCTGTGCCAGGCCCTGTATGGGAAGCCCTGGGACCCTGCTTCTTGGGTTTCGCCTCTCTGCCCCCAGCACACGGGCAAGTCCAGGACTCAATGTGTCTGTTATCTGTGGAGCAGCTTGAGAGTCAAAGGTGCAACCTTAGATGAGCACCTCCCTCTGGGGACCACCTGACTCTAACCAGAGCTTCTAACTAGACACCTGGTTCTTCTTTCACATTTGAGAGAGGGGCTTCAACAAACCACCAGAGAGCCAGATGCGTATCCTCTGCAGCTGGGAACTCACAGAGGATTTATGCCAGATTCATCCCTGGGGAGAGCATCAGTGAGCCACGGTCACCAGAAGGAGAGCTGTGTCATGACATTCCCCGCAATGGCAGGGCGAAGTTGCCTGTATCCTAGGGACCTGAGATGCAGCCCAGTTTGGTACTGTTGGCCGGGGCTGTTGTAAACAGTATACTTAAGAGTCAAGAGGAGAGAATGCATGAGAGTGCCCTTAAGAAAGTCAACTCAAAACATCTATGGTCCAGAGGTCACGATGCCATTGTACGGCAGTGTCATTCTACTAAGAACTTTATTATCTCTGTTTCCTTTCTTTTCTGCCCCAAAGGGTAGAAACTGAAGCCAGTGAGTGGGGAGAAGGTGGACCAGAAAAGGGGAAAATTCAACCATATCCTCTCCTGAAAGAGAGGCAGCGCAGTTGCTGGAGAAGCAGGTGCAGAATCTCCATGGGGTACACGCCAGGCCGCCTCCCAATGTGGGCCTTGGCAGAGTGACTATTTTAAGCTGAAGGGGTTTGAGAAGACCAGCAGTAGCAGGAAGGTCACTCTGACTTTTCCCCATCCTTCTCCCATGAAACGGGTCATAAAGCTCTCAGATGAGAAGTGACCTCCCATACCTGGAGGAGAGGAGCATCCTTATCTCTGAAGACAAACGGTTTCCTGGCCAAGTCTCCTCCAGTTCACTCCCCTGACAATTTTTTTTTTCAGCTCTTTAACCTGTCTTATTTCTCTACAACTATCTACTGTTCATCAACACTAAAACAGAGGGCTTCCCTGGTAGCTCAGTGGTAAAGAATCCGCCTGCCAACGCAGGGGACACAGGTTCGATCCCTGATCTGGGGAGATTCCACACGCTTATGCCATGGAGCAACTAAGCCTGTGTGCCAAAAAAATCAGAACTGAGACATGACTCAGGACTGCTGCTTCAGGTCTTCATTTCCTCATGCAAGCTCTGGGTCACGTGAAATGTAACAGTAAATAAATGTGTATGACTTTCTCCTGTCACTCTGTCTTCATTAGTTTCACGTTCAGAATCAGACAGCGATCCTAAGGGGGTTGAGGAAAACTTTCTCCTCTCCTGCAATCTTCCTGTGAATACTGAAACTGTTTGGTATAGCAGGCTGTACACAATCTGTTACTGAATTAGCTGAGACATGGCTGAGATGTGAAAGGACAGTGTGGTTTTTCTGTTGCCTGAGAGTAAACAGAAAAGCTGTGGGGTATGGCGTGGCCGCACTTTTATCCTCAGACAAGGCAGTTTCCCCACTGGGTGGTTTAAAAGAGCAAGGCTGTCAAAAGTATCACACCCCTTGAGGACTGTGAGACTGAAAAACTGGATGCAGGCTTGTGTGTGTGTGTGCTCAGTTGCAAAGTCATGTCCGACTCTGCGACCCCATGGCCTCTAGCCCACCAGGCTCCTCTGTGCATGGGATTCTCCAGGCAAGAATACTGGAGTGTGTTTCCATGCCCTCCTCCAGGGGATCTTTCCAGTCCAAAGATCGAACCCGTGTCTCCTGTATTGGCAGGTGGGTTCTTTACCACTGAGCCCCTGGGAAGCTCCTCAGAAGCCATATTCAGTTGTGATTTCGTCTTGGGTCCATGTCAATTTTTAGCAAGGGAAGGATCAGTCTTGCACTTTTGAGTGATTTCTCAAAGAGGAATAATAAGAAAAATTTAGATTCTTTAATCATATTGTTGAAATTTGTCTCTTTCTCTATGTGGTTTACACTTTCACTTTAATGTGGTAGCCAGAGTACGTGCTTGTCATTTGGAAATAAACGCATATTTGAGAATTCGGGGACAGTTGCTTTAGAAAGGTCGCCCGACTACAGCAGATGACAGTGTGGAACATGGACTGGAGGCAGCAAGGGTGGAGGCTCGGAAGCTAGTTGGGAAGCTGTCGTGCCGACTAAAGTAGGAATGGCAAACGGCACTGAGGGTGGAAGGAAGTGGCTAGGTATGAAGCTGGCGATAATGTCACTGCAGGCTTGCGTGGGTGACTGTTCCATCAGAAACCTCAGCACCTACAAGCTAGCTGACAGATCAGGAGTATAAAGAGCAGCGATGTCAGAAGATCCAGCCGTCAAGTCCTGGTTTTCTCACTTAATATGTGATTTGGGCCAGTCATTTACTTTCTGAGCCATAAAAATGGGGCTATTGAAACACGAACTTGCTACCGCCTGGAGCAATTGTGCTGACCCACTGAGATAACGAATAAGAGGTGATTCTGAAAATAGCGAAGCACTAGACACACGATAAATGTTATTTCATATCTATCATTGTTCCATGATAGAAAGATTCCATGGGCACTGTATTTCTGAGTGTGAGTTGTCAGGCTCCACCTCTAATTCTAATCAAGGAAGCAGACTACCCTGGTTCTTGGCAAAAGCCAGCATCATGTGTCAAGAATAGTAATAAATGGCTCAGGAGACCTGGATCTGCCCTTTCCTCCCTGCAAAGGGCCGAGACTCAGCTTCCTTATATGTGCGTGGTGCAGAACGGCCCTGTCTTGCCTCTCTCTCCACTGACCCCAGAGGGAGTCAATGAGCACACCCTGAGCTGAGGAACTCGCCTTGGCTCTGCCCTTCCCACGACTTCCCTGGCTCACCTCTAACAAGTCACCTTCTCCCTCTGCGAAGTGGGCAGACCATTTGTATGACCTTTCAGTTATGACGCATCATCATTGTATTAAAGATGGATCCTGAAATGAGATGAAATACAGAGTGCATTAGTGACGACCGAGAGTTAATTTTTCTCTGTTCTGCCTGGTTTGGTGGGGAGGAAGGGATAAATAGGTTGAAAGGGGGAATAAAAAGTTTGCCACTAACATTATCCACACATTAACCAAGCCATGGAAAATGGAAGAAGCTGTGAAGATGTTCTCAATATGCAGAGCCACCAGGCAATCAGTGACAATAAAATTGTGAATTCAGCACTTCCATGCTGGGTTTTCATTTTCTGGCACTGGCGTGCCCATTATTTAAGCATGCATTTGGGTTGGTGCCAGCCTGCCCGTCTTCCCCACAGCAAGGGAGGGGTCCTGAGAAGCCTCCCATATCACACTCTGGAGGGTTCAGGGCTCCCGTAAACCCGCTGCTCTTGAAGGTTCAGGAAAGGGAGGTGGCACAGCACATCTTGTAAATGACAAAGGAAAGCTGGGGAAGAACTGATGAAAATGAAGAGCATGGAAAAGGAGGGAGGAACCGGAAGAAACATGGGAATAGGATTAAGGGAGGAAGGCGAGAAGGCCATGACCGTCAACGCTGTTTCGTGGATGGCACGAAAGGGGAAAACTGGGTGGCAGAATAGGTACAAGAAGAGAATGGAAGAAGTTGATGTACAAGGACTGTGTGGTCCAGATCCCTTTCGCTTCGCTGGTCAAGGATGCAGTCAGGAGACACCTCCAGCTGCAGAAATGTTGCACCTGCCGCAGTGTTGGTCCTGAGCCTCTTCCTGGCAGCTCCCAACCAGGGGTGAGGGTCTGGGGTTTTTGGCCAATGTGAACCTTGCCCCAGAGTGCCCCGCTCGGCAGGGGCTAAGGCTTTCTCAGAGCTGCCTTTACATGGAGACTCTTCCTACCCAATCTCCCTTCCTTCCCATTCGTGGTGGTTTGTTTTATGTGTCAGCTTGGCCTGACTATAGACCCCAGTTACGTTAGCACACTAATCTCAGTGGTGCTGTGAAGGTACTTGCTACATGTGGCTAACAATCTCTAATGAGCTGATTTTAAGTGAAAGAGATAGCTTTCTTTCGCACCTCATCCAATTGGTTGAGCACCTTCAGAAAAAGTAAATTAATAAAACTGAGGTTTCCTGGTAAAGAAGGAATTCTGCCTCAAGGCTGCAGAATCAACTCCTCCTAGAGTTTCCCGCTTGCCAGCCTGGCCTACAGATCTACAGATTTCAGACTTGTCAGCTCCCCGCACAAATCACATGAGTCAATGCCTTAAAAATAAATCTCTCTCTCTCTCTATATATATATATATATATATATATATATATACATATATATATGAAATATATTATTGTTTTTATTGTTTAGTAGCTAAGTCACATCCAATTCTTTTGCAGCCCCATGGGCTGCAGTCTGCTAGGCTCCTCTGTCCATGGGATTTTCCCAGGCAAGAATACTGGAGCAAGTTGTCATCTCCATCTTCGGGGGATCTTACCAACCCAAGGATCGACCCCACATCTCCTGCACTGGCAGGCAGATTCTTTACCGCTGAGCCACCTGGGAAGCCCAAGGAGATACACATGTGAGCTCTTCTTTTGGTTCTGTTTCTCTGGAGAGTCCTCACTTTTCTTTCACAAGCATCAGACCTGTAATCTATCTGAAGGCTCTCGCTGCTTGCTCCTGTCCCCCCTCCTCCCCTTTATCCTTCGAGCTGTGACCCAGATAAATCTCTTGCACTCTAACTCCACCAGGCCCTCTACTTCCTGAAGAAGCCCCCACTGAAGTTCTGTGGCTTCATTTACACTTTCCAGACTGTGTCCTCATTTTTATTTTAGAAAAGCTGGGTGTGATTAGACACAGGATCTTATAACACTTGAGTGGGAGGGAAAGAAATTGAAGAAACACAGTGTAAAGGGAGAAATGAAAGGAAGGTCAAAGGCCAAGAGAATCCTGGGGTCACAGCTAGGAGAAGCATAAAGGAAACTGCCTTTCCCCAAAAAATGTGTCAATGTCAGATTCGGATGTTTTGTTAAATAAAGTATCTCCCAAGGGCTTTTTGCAAACAGTGGATTGGGAAGACACCAGGCAGGAAAGCAGAGGAGCAAACACACACTGATGTTGATCTTTCGTTTGCTTTTGCTTATTGGAGAATCCATTGAAAATATATATTTCTCCTTTGCCGGTTGCCATCTCTTAAATTACCTTACTTGAGAACATACACAAAAACAGTATTCATTGCATCTGCTTCAATTTTCTCCCCAACTTTTATGGACTTCTCTGCCTGGCTTCTTGACAAAAATTGAGTCTGAACTGTAGAAACGCCTGTTATTTCACAGTTGATTTCCCCCCCCTCGGTTGCTTTACTTGTGGTTTACAAAGAGAGTAACCTGGATGGGTTGATTCCGGGGCCATCCCGGGTGATACAGTGATGCGGTGATGAGGTGAAGACAATGTGACCGGATCAGCCTGCTACACGAAGGCAGAAAGGAAATGACAAGTGCTAATTAAAGCCGCTGGACCTGTATCCTGGCCCGACGCTGTCACCCTCTGGTGCTGGGTTTCTACTTCTGCATTTGCACTGACTCCCCTAAATCTGAAGAGCTCCCATGCACTCTTTCGACTTCTCCGGTTTCAGTTGTAACGTTTCCTCTTTGATTTATAATTTTGTTTGAGTCCTCTCTCTTTTTTCTTGATAAGTCTAGCTAATTCTGTCCATATGGTTTATCTTTCAAAAAATAAATTATTAGTCTCATTGATCTTTTCTATTGTTTTCTTTCCTGATTTCATTTATTTCTGCTATGATCTTTATTATCCCCTTCCTTCTGATAACTTAGGGTTTAGCTTGTTCTTCTTTCTCTAGTCCCTTGAGATGTCAAGTTAGGTTGTTTATTTCAGATCTCTCATTTTTCTTCATATAAGTGTTAATCACTGTAAAATTCCTTCTTAGAACTGCTTTTGCTATGTTCTACACATTCTGGCATGTTATAGTTTCACTTTCATTTGTTTCAAGATTTTTTTATTTCTTCTTTGACTGACTCACTGGTTATATAGGAGTATTAAGTTTCTGATTTTTTTTTAGAACAGTAGAAGCATATTGCAGATAATATTTTGTTAACTTGCTATTTGCACTTGATCACATACTGTTTGAATTATTCCAACATAATATATACATATTTCTCCATAACAGCATTCTTAATTAGTATAACATATTCTGTTGCATGATAGATCTCTCATTTTTCTTCATATAAGTGTTAATCACTGTAAAATTCCTTCTTAGAACTGCTTTTGCTATGTTCTACACATTCTGGCATGTTATAGTTTCACTTTCATTTGTTTCAAGATTTTTTTATTTCTTCTTTGACTGACTCACTGGTTATATAGGAGTATTAAGTTTCTGATTTTTTTTTAGAACAGTAGAAGCATATTGCAGATAATATTTTGTTAACTTGCTATTTGCACTTGATCACATACTGTTTGAATTATTCCAACATAATATATACATATTTCTCCATAACAGCATTCTTAATTAGTATAACATATTCTGTTGCATGAGTATACCATTGTTTATCCAACCAATCCTCTATTGATGGACGTTAAAAGAGTTTCCTAAGGCGCCCCAATTATAAACAAGTCTACACTGATTGTCTTCAGACATACCTCTCTGTCCCTTTGTCCAAACATTTCCCTGATAAATTCCTAGGAAGGAAATTACTAGGTCAATAGGTGTGTGCTGTTTAAAGGGCCATTGGTGCCTATTGATAAACTGCATTTCAGAAAAATACACCAGTTGATACCAGGGCTATTATTTTAATAGCATATGTTTATCAGCTTATATTAGTTCCATATGTTACTAAAGACCTCTAAATCCTCTATTTCCAAAATTAACTTTGGAAGAAAAATGTTGTTAATCCTGAGATAATAAGAGTAATTAAGAGACAGCTTAATCCTAACCCCTTTGACTTTAAAGAAAATTCTCTTTATTGACTTTTAAAAAATTAAGTGTATTTCTCTTTGCTGATGAACTAGTCTACAATAAAATGGATATAGCATTACCTAAGAGTAAAGAGATTTAAGAAGCAGATGCTTTTTTAAAGAGTATATGTGTGTTGTTGGGATTCAGAACACACTATCCCCAAATGTGGCAACTTGGCATATTGATTATTTTAAGCTGAAGGTCATAGAAACGGCAAACCCGAAAGGATTTTCTAATCTCCCCCTTGTTCTCTGATGCAGGTCTTAGACCCTCCCGTGGCAGGTGGCCTCTCTATATACCCGGAGGAAAAGAACCTCCTTGTCTCCAAAGATGGAGGGGCCCCAGAGGAGCCCACATGGAAAGGCTTTGCTGCGCTTCCCTCAGTTTACTCCTCATATCTCGTACTCCTTCCTCCTATTGTGTCTTCCTCCTGAGAAGGAAAGTTAAAATTTTACTAACTATAAGCAATAGGTCTTTATCTCATGGAATGAGGCCTTTAGGCTCACTCAGGCAGCAAACTCTTATCTCAGGCCTCCAGGCCGACCCCCTCAGGGACCCTCTAGAGAGGCTGTTTGCTTTTCCCTCAGGGACTTTCCAGGAGAGTGTTTTTCCAAGAATTAGCTAAAATGTGGTAATGTGGTCCGATCAGCGTTTCAACCTGATAAGTATACAAACCTATCCACGTAAAGGTCCAAACCTGCCCACCAATCAGGCGCTCCCCACCCTACCTGCACCTGTTTGTAACTCTTATGCTTAAATACTGCTCTGTAACCATTGTCCGGGGTTCGTTCCTCCTCGGAGGTGACTGAACCCCGGCGCGCCAGCTTAATAAATCCTCTTGCTGTTTGCATCGAATCCGAGTCTTGGTGATCTTTGGAGCGACGGGTTCCAGGAAAAGACCACGAGGTCTAACACTCCAACTATCCACTCTTCATCAAACCTAGTACAAAACTCTCTGGTCTAACCATTTCTTCAGGTTTTCCTCTCCCTCTGAAGGTGCCTGAGTCATGTAAAAGCTATATTTGTATTTTTTTTCTCACCAGTCTTTATTTTGTTAATCTAATTTAGAAGTCCCCAGCTAGAGAATCTAGGAGGGAAGGAGAAAAACCTTTTTTCCCCTCCATTACATGCATATAAGGGCTTCCCTGGTAGCTCACCTGGTAAAGAATCCCAGTTCAATTCCTGGTCTGGAAGATCTGCTGGAGAAGGGATAGGTTACCTGCTCCAATATTCTTGATCTTCCCTGGTGGTTCAGATGGTAAAGAACCCACCTGCAATGCAGGAGACTTGGGTTTGATCCCTGGTTTGGGAAGATTCCCTGGAGAAGGGAATGTCTACCCACTCCAGTATTTTGGCCTGGAAAATCCCATGGACTGTATAGTCCATGGGGTCACACAGAGTCAGACACGACTGGGTGACTTTCACTTTATGCATATAAACAGAGTTGATGATGTGGCTTAATGTTTGAGCACAGGCAGGCTGAATGAAGAAATACAGAGACAGAATAACTAGGTATCCAGTTTTTGGAATCCAGACATTCAATACTTTTTTAGTAGAGACAGATTTTCCACAGTCATCAGTATTATAGCATTCCATCATTTCAGATCCTAGAAACTCTGCAGCCAGGCTTGAGGTAAGTTCAGGATAGCAGGCGAGCACTCACAGGAGTCGACAGTAATGCCTTTCTTAACAGCTAGACATCATCAACACCAAACATCCCAGCTTCCACTGGCCAGTTTCCACTGGCCGCTGTAAACACACACCCACGTGGCTAACAGCAAGAATCACCTTGACCTTGTCTCGAAAGTCACAGAAGGGATTCTGTAAATGACGCAGCACTTTCGACCAGACTGAGGCCCATACATATTTGTTGCATTGAATTGCTCAGTGTCAATTGTCTCGTCCTTAGGTGTTGTTCACTTTCTAAGCATAAATGGAATTGAGAGACAGAAACTTTTATTCATGGGTCCCTAACAAGATGGGAAGCAAGGGAAGCCGGATGAGAAGTGTGCTTAGGTGCCAACTTGATTAACGTCTATCAGGGGGTCAGGGGGTGGAGGGGGGAAAGAGATCAGTGCTCCTGAGCGCACGGTTAGCATAGCATCTGGACTGTGGTCCTGTGGTCTCAACCCTGTCTCCCCTCCGCTGACGGCAACCACACACGATTCCTGTGAGTCGGCACACACGAATTTCATTTAAGGCAGCATTAACCTGGAAGTGAAGTCACTTTTGCCCCCACGATGCCAACTTCTGAACTGTCATCACACGCCTTTTACAATCCAAACCGCCAACGTGCCAATTAAAAGCCAGGTTTGCAGTGGGACAATAGAATTGAACGTGGGTTTTATTCTTTTCCAGTGGAACAAAAGCAATGGCTTTTCTCCTCGAGCTCTGGGGACAATGAGCCTTTCTTGAATGGTCCCTGCCACTGCACACTTCCCAAGTACAATCACTGGCTAGGTAGGTAACAAAAAGGGAGCAAATGGTAATGAATCAGAATTTGCAGAGTCGAGCTGCTGCGGGGCGAGGGCTGGCTCCAAAGAACAGCAGAGCGACCCGTTCCATTTGTATCCCTTGTTAACCAAAATCGTCAGTGACTTTTGGAACAATTACCGCCTCCCTGACACCAAAACCCTATACAGCATAATAACTCTTGAGCCTTCCCCTCTCTGCATTATTAATCACGTTCACGGTGCCTTCCTTAGCAGGTTACGATGTTAGCTGACTCCCTGACGCTCCTAACAAACAAATTGAAGAGGCTCGCTCCGCTCCAAGTCTATTCATCCAGTCTATTCATCCGCCCTAAATGCTTTTCCACTTCCAATTGGCATTCTGGCCATGTTGCACACACACACACACATATATATATATATATTTTAAAAGCCATCTTACAGGTCAATAATGTTAAACTCTTACCCATGACAATCATTTCCTCTTGTCCACTGTGTACACACAGAGAGGTACACACACAGAGCGAGCGTGTGTGTGAGCACAGGCACTGAGCCCTTTGGTCTCTCTCTGCATTAGGGGCCTCTCTTCCTATTGTGTCTCAGCCTTTTACTGGCAGTCGCTTTCTCCTGCAAAGAGAGATTACAAATTCAATCCTAGAATTGCAAATAGAATGGTGGGTGCCTTTTGTTCAGCTTCCTGTCCAAGTTGTTACAACCTTTGTCATGGTAATGAGCCATCAGAATTTCATAGCCTGAATATTCTCTCCACTCCTCATCCCTGTGTTTGGAGGGCCTATCTGTGGGTGAGTTTATGGTCTCCTTGCTGGATAAAGATGACTGTGAAAGTTGACCGGCTTTAAGAGGACTGAGGGTTCTAAGTGGAAGGGAATGGTTGTCAACCACAAATTGCCACTTGCCATGGGCACTTGCCATCCACCTCTACAAGGATTAAATCATGTGTTGCTGCAGCTGCTGACCTTCGCCACCCCCTGAAAGGAGTTCAGGGTGGAGAGCAGAAATAAGGCACTCTGGGCTGGGGTTGGGGCAGGGGGACGGGGACTGTCGGGGCAGGTCTTCAGATAGTTAGATATTTTCAGGAGCTGATTTTGTGAGCCTGATTCTTGTATCTCCTCATATCTAGCAAAGCACTAAAATCCTTCCTGGTGTTGACTGTTTGTCATGACTAACAAAAGCTTCACAAGACTAGTAGAAGACTTAGGGAAAAATAAGTGCTTGACTGCATATATGCCCCTTTCACCAAAATCACACATTTACTGATCTAGACCCTTGCCTCTTCGGAGCTGTTTCTCAGAGCTATCTGAGGTGCTCTCTCCCAGGATACAGTCCTCACTTTGCCCCAGATAAAACCTAACTTGCAACTGTCACCTTGTGCAATTTTTTAATGTCAACATGGGTTACTGATGTTTTTGAAGGGGTCACACTGCCACACACATCAACTCAGGGAAGCCCTATGTGGAGATCTGAAGATTAAGATACGTACTTGCCAAGTTTTCCATTGGGTCTTGAATGAGGTGGAGGGGTCTTGCATGCTTAGATGAATTTCCCCTAATTGTAACAGAGCAGTTTTCATAATTGATTCAAGGGATGTGTGTGGAGTGCCTGCTCTGTGCCAGACATAGATGTACTAGGGGAGAACAGACGTGGCAGGCCAAGAGAACAAAGGCACACATGAATTTGTATTTATACCCAGCGCGCAGTGCAAAGAAACAACAAATTGAATTCATCTCTATGTATTACTGTTATGTGACTCTCAGATCAAACTTCACCAGTGAGAGCCCATTTATAACCACCAGTATGCTAATTAGTAAGTCACAAATTCACCAATGAAGACTCATTTCTGACCCTGACCATGCTCTTTCAAAGACTGTCCAATATTGCTCAAGATAACAGAAGTGCCCTTGTAGTAACTGGACTTCCCAATGAAAACTCTGACTGCCCGCCCCTAAGAGGTCAGTTCCTTTTAGCGTAACTCCTACACTTTGGTTGTGAATTAAGCAAACACATACATGATATTCCATTATCTATGCTAAAGCACTTTAAAGCAAATTACAGACCTCGGAACAGTTTACAAGATGATCCGATCTATATTTGATTTCTGACATGTATGAATAATTTATTTCACCAGTGTTTCATCAAAATTGTGCCCTGTTAATTAGATGGAGGGTTTTTGTGACAAAGCACAAACTGTTGGGGTGGGTGGTCTTGTGAGGTTGTAGAACATAAAAGGGCTTTTTATCCCCCCAGCAGATGGGGTCCCCCAAGGATAAAAGAGACTCAAGAGCCACTTAAATGGGCCTCGGGCTGTTTGTGATTGAAGCTAAGTGCTAGCTGTGATTAAATTTATGTAAAGTATCCAGCACAGTGCCTGGTACTAGCAGCTCCTTGATAGCTGTGAGACGTTTTTTCCTCTGGAGTTGGGCATGCATAGTTAGAAAACCACTCTGCTGAGATACCTGAAACCATCTCCAGCTAGCTGTGACTCCCAGCTCAGTGACTCATCCTGAGTTTGTACTGAGAAATCATGGGTGGAGCTAAAAATAGAACTCAGAATCTGTGTTCAATTTTCAGTCAATACTTCCTCTCTCTGGGATGCCTGCCCTCCACCAGCACCTTTGCCAAGAGAGAACGAGAGTCTCAAAGAAACGCAAGTGCTCTGGTAGTTTTTAAACAACCAGTTCTTGCCTCCTCTCCAAATATATTTTACTCTTATATTTGCAATTTCAAAGCAGCTGAACACAGAGGCTTTTCTCCCTCCCTCCCCTCTTTCCTGCCTTTTAGTCCAGTCACCTCCAGTAGCGGGTTGGGGACTGGGCACGGTGGGAAGGAAAGACAAAATAATTTCCCCCCTGCCCTTCCGAGCTCTTAGCCGAGACTTCTGTAACAAAAGATTAACAAGAGAAAAACAAACAGAAGTTTATCAACATGGGTGATACCAGGGGGAAATGAGTAACTCAAAGAGGTGGCTTAGAATTCAGGCTTAAATGTCATCTTAATGGGCAAATGGCAGAGGAGGTGCCAGTCTCTCAGAGGAAAGTCAGTGATATTCAGGAGAGACAAATGGGCCCATAGAAGAATAGACAGGAGGAGTGACTGTTTGTGACAAAATCTGTCTGGATGTGGTGCCAGGTGGCACTAGTGGTAAAGGATCCGCCTGCCAAGGCAGGAGACGTAACCGATGCAGGTTCGATCCCTGGGTGGGGAAGATCCCCTAGAGGAGGGCCTGGCAATGCCCTCCAGTATTCTTGCCTGGAGGATCCCATGGACAGAGGAGCCTGGTGGGCTATGGTCCATAGGGTCGCAAAGTGCTGGACATGACTGAAACGACTCAGCACGCAATGGTATCANGACGTAACCGATGCAGGTTCGATCCCTGGGTGGGGAAGATCCCCTAGAGGAGGGCCTGGCAATGCCCTCCAGTATTCTTGCCTGGAGAATCCCATGGACAGAGGAGCCTGGTGGGCTATGGTCCATAGGGTCGCAAAGTGCTGGACATGACTGAAACGACTCAGCACGCAATGGTATCAACTTCTGGTCTTGCCTCGTGCAATAAGGTCAGTCTCTCCTGGCTGATCAAACTCCCAGGGAAGGTGGGCAGGGGACTTAAAAGATAGACTTCCTGTTGGAGGGTTTGTCTTATGCAGATAAGGGGAGTTGAGAGAAAGCCTCTACCTACATTTGCTGTTTCTCAAAATAGTCAATGTGTTAAAGTGGCATATTTGGGGGTGTTCTGTCCTAAACCCCTGCAATCATATCTTGGAGTGGGATATTCTTCTACCCTTCAAAAGAAAAGAAAAAAAAGTGCCAACTGCTTTATCTCCTGTGTGTTGGGGGCACAAAGGTGGCAGGAGGTGGGGGGTATAGAAGGAGGAGCACAGACTCATCTGATGCGAAAATAATCGGTTCTAATTTGAGAAAAGTCTGAAATCTGGCTGGATAGCCCTGTTTTGTTTCTTCAGCTCTGCTGCGCTCAGTCATATCCGACTCTTGTGACCCCATGGACTGTAGCCCATCAGGCTCCCCTGTCCATGAGATTTTCCAGGCAAGCATACTGGAGTGGGGTGCCATTTCCTCTTCCAGGGGATCTTGTTTCCTTAACTGCAGAGGAGGAAAAAGTTTTCCTTGAGCCTCTTAGAGTGCCTGATTGGGTCTGAACATTAAATCGACAAAGATTAACAGGAGATACACATACAAATGTATTTAATGTAAGCTCTAAACGTCGCAGGAGTTTCGTAAGGAAATGAGACGACCTGAAGAAAGTGAGATGTGGGGGTGTCTGTCCTGGATTTGATGAAGAGGGCAGTCACGAAGGAATACCTAGGGCCAAGGGTGTGAGGTCAGGGACGTAAACCAGGGGACACGTCGCCAGGCCTGTGCTCGCTGATTCTTCTTGGCATTCCTTTGTCTTTAGAGCCAGGCATGCTCCTATCCTCCTGGTCCAGGGAAGGCACCTCTCACAGGAGGGTTTTTGACTTGTTTCAGGGAGGGCAATCAGAGGAAAGGTCAGCGTGACCTTCCTGCATCTTCTGTTTCCTCAAACTCCTTTAGCTTAACACATTCGATGCGCCGCATGTTGCATTTTGAGATAGCAGGTCCTACACTCCATCCTTACACTTAGTCAACCAGATGATTAAGAGATCTCCGGACTCTGCTTTCTGTAACCAGTCTCCTGAATTATCAAGACCAGAACCATGGGGCGGGGGGGGGGGGGGGGTGATGGACCTTGCATCTGCAAATATTGTTATTCCACAAGGTCAAGGCCAACACTGCTTTCCAACAGCTGCGACACCCACAGCTGACATTTCCTCACGCTTTGCCTTGGCCTGAGGCCCAAAAATGTTAGGAGTAGCCTTGCCCTTTCTCCCCATCCCATCTCCTCCTTCCTTCCCAGCTCCCCTCCCTGCCAAAGGGAAACTCCTCTGTTTTGCTCAGAAGTTTCTCAAAAGCTACAGTGCAAATCACCCTAATTGTTTGCTAGATGAACAATGATCACTCTAACCTCCTAATTAACATTGTTAAAATCTGCTAACAAAGGACATTGAACAATATCTTAATTAGGAAGGATTTCCAATTTGTGATATGGAGCATGTTAGACAAACAGGGCACAAGTCTCCCTTTGTTCCTGGGCTCGGCAGCCAGGGAGATTTACTTGATACAACACAACACGGTCGGCGTCTGCCGTTTGTCATTCTAGATCCTTTACACATTTGCGCCGCATAATTAGTGTCGCGCCTAATTTTACCTGTGTTATTGTTTGCACTGTAATTTGGAGAGAATAGAGTGGGTGATGTGGGTGATGGAGACTGGGGCAGGCATCTGGTTCTGCCTAGAAACGACTGCGGCTTTAAACCCCTCTGGAAGAAGACTCTGGTTAATAAACACACCAAACTTTTGGGGGCTTCCAGTCGCGGACAGTGGGGTACAAGGTGAAGAGCCTTTTGGAGTCATTCCCAATAAATATGTGGGTGACAAATTATCTTGGTTTCCCTTCCTTTTCCAAGCTCTTACAGCTTATTTTAAAAGCTCCTATTAGCTATCACTTAATTATTAAAAAGTGTCTACTCTGTTTTCATAAATTATCTATGTGTTAGAGATATTGGCATGTGAGAGAGAGTCATGGGGATGAGGGAAGATTCTAAAGCCAATTATCCCAGCTGAGAAGGTTTTAGAATCTAATGGGACCCTTGAATTACTCTGTACTAGACATTAAAGGGTGTGTGTGTGTGTGTGTGTGGTTAGTTTCGTTGGGTGCTGGCGGTGGGAAGAGGAAGGGTTAGGAACTCTAATGATTCCTATTTTTTGTGCTCATCTGTTTGCAAGAACATCCTTACTGTTGAATCCTTTCCCAGGTATCTTAACTTCTTTATTCTGGAGATCTGGAGACAGGAAAAATGCTTAGGAGAAATTACTAACACCAAGTGTCATTTGAAATTACCATTTATATAAACTACATCATCTAAAGTAAATGAGAAAACATAAGAAAAAAGCTTAATAGCATGTCTGGCACATAGTTAATAGTCAATAAATTGTAGCTGCAATAAACTATGCCATATTATAGAGCTGTATATTCTATATGATGGCATCTTGGGTGTACTGCACAGTCGATGGTGCAATATATAATAGATAATAAATTGCGTATAATATGTAATCTAATCAAATGTTCAGAGGCTATTTCTAGACTCTGGTCCAAGTCCTTGAATGGTCTCTTCTATGGAGACATCAGGGAAGAGACCAGGGGTGCAACTTCCTCCTCCCAACTTGTCAGGAAAAACCTCCAAGGATTGTCCAATAAGAAAGGCACCAAAATATAACAGAGCAAAGACACAAAACTTTACAATTAAATGACTGTGGTCTGAGGCCATTTGAAAAGTTGCTGACCTTGAATTGGCATCTGCTGCTTCTCTCTTTTCCTCACTCTCCCCACACCCAACAAAAACCTCCAAAAATCAAAACTAAACACCCAGTGCAGGCCATGCTTACACCCTTAACTAGGGAAGAGAGATCTGTACTGACAAGGTACTGTAGAGAGGTTCCTGATAGACATAAGAAGCTTGGTGAGTGGTACTTTCACCACAAAATTTCCTAGCTTCCCTGGTGGTTCAGATGGTGAAGAATCATGCCTGCAGTGAGGGGGACCTGAGTTTGATCCCTTGGGTCAGGAAGATCCCCTGGAGAAGGAAATGGCAACCCATTCCTGTATTCTTACCTGGAGAATTCCATATTATGACACTTTCCTCATAAAATTTTTGTTTGAAGAAAAATACTACTCCTAGCCTCATCCTTTCTATTCACAATTCTATAACCTCTACACACACACACACACAAATGTCAGGGGAAAAAAATCCTTTCTACTATTCTGTATGTTCTGTTCATAGGAGCCTGCAAATTAAATTGACAAAAGACAGATTAGCAAGAGAAAAGACAGATTTTGATTTACATAGATACATGAGAGTTCACAGAAAAAAAAAAAATGTGATTCAAAGGAGGTTGTTGGAATTTGGGGCTTACATGTCATTGTCCCTTGTGGCTCAGCTGGTAAGGAATCTGCCTGCAATATGGGAGATCTGGGTTCAATCCCTGAGTCAGGAGGATCCCCTGGAGAAGAGAAAGGCTACCCGCTCCAGTATTCTGGCTTGGAGAATTCCATGGACTGTATAGTCCATGGGGTCGCAAAGAGTCAGACACGACTGAGCGACTTTCGCTTTCACTGTCATTTTCTTATAAGGGAAGGAGAAGAGCACTTATGGGAAGACAAATGACTTTCAGGAGGAATACAGGGGCCCTCAGGAGAAGGGCCCACACGTGAGAGGTATGATGGTTTTTTGATAATGCCCGGCTGGGTGTGGTGCTGACCAGGGGTCTCTGAGAAGAAGAGGTTAACGGTGGCTTCCGGGGAGGGGATATAGCGGCTCATTTATTTGGAGGAGACTCTGTTTTTTGGCAGATAAGGGATTCGGGAACTCAGCTGACTTTAGCTCAAAATAATTCTTATGCCAAAGCAGCATATTTGGGGTTGCCATGTCTCCTTCAACAACACACATCAAATTACTGTTGGGCCATATATGGGTAACATCCCTAGCGGCTCAGCTGGTAAAAAGAAATCCACCTGCAATGAGGGAGATCAGGGTTCGATTCCTGAACTGGGAAGATCCTCTGGAGAAGGGAAAGTCTACCCACTCCAGTATTTTGGCCTGGAGAATTCCTTGGACCGTATAGTCCATGGGGTTGGGGTCACAAAGAGTAGAACACGACTGAGCAACTTTCAAGAGGTGGAAGAGATCTTAGAAATCATCACTGCCTTACTTTATAAATTAAGAGAAGGGAGGCTCCCAGGGGAAAAGAAACGGCCTGATTTCCTCATGTTCGAGGGGAGAAAAGGATGAAACCCTTGGAGCCTGATCCCCAGGGTCTTCTGTCCCTGAAGGCAACAGCTAAACACAGTTCTCATTTCAAAGAGAGAGCAGAAAAAAAAAAAAAAAAAGATATAGGAAGAAGAAGAAAGACCTCTTGTTCATCAAGCTTTGTCAGTTTCTGCTCATTTGTGAAAGGGTGGAAAAACCAAGATGATAGCAGTTCTCCTGTAGAGGGTGAGGGAGCAAAGGGGTGAGAGGGAAAAAAAGAGATTATTTAAATTGACATGCTCTCTTGTGATTGCTTGCAAAAACAATCACTTTTTGATGATACAGCAGCCTTAACAGGAGAAGTAATTTATAGACACCATTTCAAAGCTAGGGTAGGGGTGGAAATTCTACAAAATCTAACAGCATAGAAATGCAGAAGGAAATATTGCTTAGGAGAAAAAAATAAAACAATAAACTTCTCCCGCGCTTTCTATGTTGAAAAGGTTTGACTGTAAATCCTGATTTTGACACTCATCCCAGATCCATTTTAGAGGCAGCCCACAGACTCAACAGGGCGAGAGAAACCACTAAATCATAATTAGCTCATAAAAGCCAAGCCTGTTTCTCTGAATGCCTGAGAACTGGTGTCGCTTCTCAAAATATCATAAATCTATTGTGTTCTCTCCTGTTTTACTTAACAGCCAATTAATGTTACGGTTTAAAAGAATTAAAGCCATGGCTTGGATGAGGGTGTGTGTTGGGGGGGAATCAGAGGTCTTTAAACTTTGACTAGCACCCAGATGCTGTTTGCAGATCGGCCCTCATTACGAAACAGCTCATTAAAAGCCTTGGCCACGGAACAGTCCTGCCGCGATACACATCGGCTGTATATGATCTTGTTCTCATTAGCATACCGGAAAGGAAACCATTTTTCAACACTATCTCGAGTCAGTTGTAATATCCTACAGGGTGACAGCGGGCATGATGACAGCAGGCCCTGCTCCTCTCTGGGAAGTCCTCCTGCAAGAGAAGCTTTGGGCCACCCACGTGGCCAGCACAATTAGCGGGAGATGTAGGATAAGTCAGAACCAGACAGACAGGAAGCTCCAGAGGGTCCTGATGCCATCGGTGACTCTGGACCCCAATACAGCTTGTGACCACACCCCACGTTTTCACACAAAGACAGTAAAGTCCTCGTTTGTTCTCTGAGGTCTCACTAGGTCATTCCATCAGTTGTCACCCTAAATTCACGGCAAAGACGGAAACAGCTGGTGGTGGGCATTCCTTGGCACTGTCGGAGAACCAGCATGAACAGAAGCTGAGTTGGGAGCATTCAGATCCCAGCCTCAGTTCCTCGATCTGGAAAATGCAGATACCAGTAACTACCCATGTGCAAAAATATTCTAAAATGACTCAGACTCTCACTTTTGTCATATACGGATCCCTCTATACTATTGTGAGATGTGGCCCATGTGATATTCAAAACATGTAACAGCCAGTAACACATGGGTACTGGGATGGATGTCCAGCCCATTGGAATATGGTGTGGTCCTTAGAATAGATGACAACTGGATATAACCAGTGTGGCAGGACCACTGCGGACGGGAAAAAAATCCATCAATCTCTTTATCCTTGAATAATCTTGAAGGTGACTGCTATACACTGAACATTTGTGTGTCCCCCTCAAATTCATATGTTAAAGTCCTAACCCCCAGCATGTTGGTATTAGGAGGTGGGAGCTTCCCTCATGGCTCAGACGGTGAAGAACTTGCCTGCAATGCAGGAGACCTGGGTTTGATTCCTGGGTCAGGAAGATCCCCTGGGGAAAGAAATGGCTACCCATTCCATTACCCTTGCCTGGAGAACTCCATGGACAGAGGAGGCTGGTGGGTTATGGTCCATAGAGTCACGAAGCGTTGGGCATGATTGAGCCACTAATGCATACACACACACCTTTGTGAAGTGATTAGGTTATGAGTGTGGAACCCCAAGGAATGGGACTAGTGCCCTTATAAAAGAAGCCCCAAGGAGCAGCCTCACCTCTTCTGTCATGCGAGGACACAATGAAAAGACAGCTGTCTATGAACTGGGAGTCAAAGTCACTCAGTTGTGTCCGACTCTGCGATCCCATAGGCTGTAGCCCACCAGACTCCTCTGTCCATGGGATTCTCTAAAATGACTCAGACTCTCACTTTTGTCATATACGGATCCCTCTATACTATTGTGAGATGGGCAGCCATTCCCTTCCCCAGGGGATCTTCCCGACCCAGGGATCGAACCCAACCCAGGGATCGGACCCCAGTCCCTTGCAATGCAGCAGATTCTTCACCATCTGAGCCACTGGGGAGCCCATGAACTGGGAAGTAGGCTTCCATCAGACACCAAACCTGCTGGTGCCATGATCTTGGGCTTTCCAGGCCCCAGAACAGTGAGAAGTAACTGTCTGTCATTTATAAGTCACTCAGTCTACGGTAGTTTGTGATAGCAGCCTGAGTGGGTTAAGACAGCGAGAAGAAGATCGAAAGGAGGAAGGAAAGGAAGAAGAAAGACAATGAAGAGTATTTATGTCCATGGAGAGAGTTTCAATAATGATGATGTTGAAGGCTGGGGTAGCTTGGGAGATGTTACAGATTGATTCTATGTGTATTATCAGTTCATCTTTTTTTTTCAAAATTACATTTCTTACATGTCTACCTCCCCCAGCAGCCACCATTATCATTTTATTAATAATACATATTTCTTCCCATGATGTACTCTGGGCATAGGTTTGTCACAGTGTCTCACCTTTATTTACAATTTTTATTATGAATAAGGCCACGTCTAGATTGCCATGATCAGAGTTAGAACTTTTAATTTGAGACTTCAAGCAAAATTTTGCTAGGAACTGCTGTCTTCTCTTTTTTCTTCCTTTTCTCTCTCTTGCTCCCTCTCTTTCTTTCTCTCTCTTGCTTTTCTAACCTCACTCTGTTTCCTCCAGCTAATTATCAGTTAATATGAGTGAATTACTTGTTGATCGTTTCCCTTGCTACGGCCAGGTCTTAGGCCTTTTCCTGTGTAATTAATAGAAAAAAAGCAGGAATTATTCAGAGCCTCTTGCTCTTCGCACCTGTATAAGACAGCTGCTGTGCTGCTCTTTTAGTCCTTCGTTTGCAGAATCGGGGGGTAGGGAGGACTGAGAGTAGCCAAGATCAGCTGGGGTGAAGCCTGTTGGAGATGCCAGCGTTTCTGGTGGAAGAGAATTCAGCAAGAGGTGAGAAAAGGAGTAGGGTGGAGCAGGGCCCCGGGACTGTGAAGTAATGTGGACCTAAGATGTTTGACGAGTTTGGAAAAAGAGAGAAGAGATGTGGACTGCAGGTGGGGCACAGTCAGTGGGAGAGAAAGTTTCAAAGGATGTTTGCATAGTACTAGAGATGAAATGCCATTTGGAGGGAGAAAAGTTTCAAATAGCCTTCAAATAAGGTTCAATAATTGTGGTACATGGGCTTAATTGCTCCAAGGCACATGGGATCTTCTTGGATCAAATAGCCTTTAAATAAATTTTAGTTGCCACCATTCTTCCTTATTTTAGTACCTTACTTAAAATAATTTTTGTAATTATAATTGTTTCATTCAATAGTCATGATGTGAGAGTTGGACTGTGAAGAAGGCTGAGTGCTGAAGAATTGATGCTTTTGAACTGTGGTGTTGGAGAAGACTCTTGAGAGTCCCTTGCCTGCAGGGAGATCCAACCAGTCCATTCTGAAGGAGATCAACCCTGGGATTTCTTTGGAAGGAATGATGCTAAAGCTGAAACTCCAGTACTTTGGCCACCTCATGCAAAAAGTTGACTCATTGGAAAAGACTCTGATGCTGGGAGGGATTGGGGGCAGGAGGAGAAGGG